>JAJONR010032075.1:0-38118 GCA_029582245.1 Solanum etuberosum
TAAAGTTAGTATTGCTGAGATAAACAATTTGATTTCTCAAAATAATTATCAAAATCTATATGTTAAAGTTTTGGGTGAACACATTTGTTCTCTTGATAAAAAACTTGATGAATTAACTAATCTAATAAAGGACATGAGCAAGAAAAATACTGATATTGCTTCTACCTCAGGTAGTAAAAATCAAACTGCTCTTACTCATATTCAAAGACCTCCTGATATACAGGATTTTAAATTTAAATCGTTAGATGATTTAGAAGAGCTTCTTGATAAAAAGCTTTCAGGCTTTGGTGCCAAACCAATCAATTTATCAAATAATTTTGCTGATGAAATAAAAAATACTTCTGATTTCAAGGCTCAAACCTCTCTAGAGTTTTATAAACTTAAAGGAATAAGCAAACATAAAAGGTTTAAATATGCTGATAAAACGCGTATGGAAACTTTCTATAATCCTTGTAAAATATTTATTTTCAATTTACTATCGATAAATAAAATAATAATAATAATAATTTTCAAAATATGAATATTAAAATATATCATCATTTAGACAAAATTAATTAAACTTTTAAACACGTAATAAAAGAAATAGGTTTTAAAATACGTATTTAATCAAACAACAATTTGAAAAGGGCTATAGATCAGTCAAAAATAGGTATCAAGAGCTGCCCCTTATTTGCTTGAGAATGAAGGATGAATTGTCGGGTAAACAACATTGACTAAGTAGCTGATTTTGTCCGACTAACGAAAAGATGTTAGTGGGATCAATTGGAATAATATGGAATTGTGGAAAATGGTATGGATAAGACTTTGGTTTTAAATCGCCTACATATCTCTGGTATTACGAGAATCAGGTTGTGTGTAGTTCTATATTTAAGAATGAACGGAATTCCTAAAACTGAAATAACGGTGCGAGCTTCGAATAGGAGTGATAGCAGCTTGCATAGATAAGTTTAGAGCTCGAGGTAGCATGAATAGCGTAAGGAATGACTTAAGTTATGAGAGCAAGGATTATATGAGTAGTGGCAAGTGAAAGGGCATTTATTGCGATATATATAAGTACGAAAGTCGTATATGAAAGAGCAGTTGATCTTGTCTGCAATCTGTAAACTTGTAGCTTGTGATCTGACTAAATAAAATTATTAGGACATATATATCAATTAAATGGTAAAATAATTTATAAACATGATGCAATTCCCATATAGACTATGATATTTGTCTTAAGACAATGAGGATGATGTCTTAGGTTATGATGTATAGGGCTATGATACGCAAAAATTAAATCCTCAGGTCATGAAAATGTTGATCGTGGGCCATGAAAAATGATGCTTCTAGACTATGACACCTTCGGATCATGATAAGCAGAATTAAAACCCTTAGGCCATGAGATGGTGTTTGTAGGCCATGAAAGATGGTGTCTTTAGACTATGACGCCTTCAGAAATAAATAATGAGTAAATAGAGTGTATCTGTTTCGATACAATTTGGGCATATTCCGATACTTGTAGCTTGATTAGATAGAAACTTTGTGTAGTTGCATTTCTCAGGCATAAAAGCACATTGTCGGGCTAAACGCAATTTTTGGGCTCATATAGTTCTCGGGGACATGCAATTCTCGAGCACAATACAAATTTTTGAATACATGTAATTCTCGAACACATGCAATTCTCAGGCACATGCAATTCTCAAGCTCATGCAATTCTCGAGCACAATGCAATTCTCTAACACATGCAATATCTCGGGCACAATGCATTTCTTGGGCACATGGAATCTTCGGACACAATGCAATTTCTCGGGCACATACAATTCTCAGGTACAATGCATTTTCTCAAGCACAATGCAATTCTCGAGCACATTTAATTCTTGGGCACAATGTAATCTATGGGAACATGCAATATCTCGGGCACAATGCAATATTCAGGCACATACAATTTTCGGGCACATGCAATTCTGTGAGATACCATACTTTTTCAATTCTTGCATAATATATGTGGCATAGTTTGGCGTGGTTATATGAGGTGTATATGACTTGATATAGTACATTGGAGAATAATGTTTCAAATGGGTGGCAATATCAAGGAACTAAACTAAAATTTTAGGTCAAAGGAACCCCTCAAACAAAGGTTTGGGATTAAAGAAATGACTCGAGTAGCATTTCTCCCGTTTGAAAGGTTTAAATTATACCATACCTTGGGAATAAGCCTACGAGTATCTAACATGCTAAAAAATAATGTGTTATGAGGTATTATAATAGCACAATGGTCGTATGTTAAGTTTTGAAGTCAAGAAATTAGCGAAACAAAAGTCGGAAAAAGTTATCAAAGTTTCTCTAATTAAATTTTCTGAACTATGGGTCAAATGTCTTGGGTGTTTTCTCCCAACATATAAAGAGTTACAAGGCTCATAATCTATCAAATCGAATGTCTACGAGTCTAGTTTGCAACACATAAAACTCTGCATCAAACCAACATCAGAGTAAAAAGTTATGAACATTTTATTGCGGACTACATGGACATAATCCGGATCGCGAACTGGGTCGGGTAAAAAAATGTAGTATGTAGGCTACTCGACTATTAACCCATGAAAATATTTCTTTTCACTTCCTAATCAGAAAGAAAGCCAAAGAGAGGGTTCTGATAGAGTTCTTGAATGATGAAGGTTAGTAGCGATGTCTACCATTAAAGGTTGCCCCCGTGCCTAGAAACGTGATATTTACACGTGGCAATCATTTTTTCCTTCTATTAGCTACGTTTGGAGCTAGTTTTTGAAGATATAAATTGGTAATTATTGGTGTTTCTTAAATTTTTATACTTGGTTTGCTAAGGTAATCATCTCGGGACTTTGTTATGATTATTTTTATGAAGTTCTACGGACGTTTCGTCAAGTTAGAGCCATATGGAAAATTTGTCAATTTAAGCTCAATTATAAATTGTTTATAGGTGCGTACCAGCTGTGTATATATAGTGTTTGCGAATCTTAGGATATAAGAAACAACTTTCATGAAGAAACTACAGCCATTCGAGCATTCATTGGAAATGTATGTTAAGGCTAAGCTCTGTCCCTTTTAGCACGAGTCTAGGGAAATTTCTAAAACGCCAAATGTGATATTTTGTTATTCTCTTGCTAGAAAGACCTTCTGTGAAGACATTGAGATCTCAACTAATTTATTTTCATGATGCTATTATTTTGATATTCCACTCGTTCGGATAAATAGGGTATTCAACATCTACATGTCATTTTATCGGTTTGCTTGATTATATGTCCATATGTATAAATTCTTTTTCTTCTTTGGATGGTGTGACTTAAAAATATTATGGGAGACATTTATTATTTGTAACCAGACATCTTTCCCTTAAATGTTTAAACTATATTAGAACACTTGATTTTTGAAATACTTTCTTTTATAAATTATCTAGGTATAGGAACTAAGTGAAGCACCTTAAGCTTTTTATGAACATCTTCAAAGTTATGTTGTCTTTCTAAAAGTCGAGTTAAGTTTTCAAGCTTATTCAGAAAAGCATATCAGGTTTCATGAGACATTTACAATCAAATTACTCATTGAGTGCAAAAATTCTGCTTAGTGTAGTAAAAGTATAGCAAATACTCACAATCCTAGTCATTGCCTAACCCTTGTCGTCGCCGTTCTTGGTTCTTTAAGTTTTGATATTTTGAACCTAAAGATAAAAGTAATACTAAAACTTAAAGGGTAAATGCAGAGAGCAGAGTTAAGTAGTGTTAATTGTGTAGAGTCCTTATAGTCATAGTCTAATAAAGTGATTATATTTTGTTTGATATTTATGTATGATTAAAAATTAAAAATAGTAAATTATTATATTCTTAATGGGTTATCGGTTAACCCAATAACCCAATATTAAAAAACCAATATTGAATCGATAACCCAATAACTTTTTTTTATAAAACCATTAAATAATCGTTAACCCAATAACCCAATAACAATAAACCAATAACACTTTTTTCTGTTAGGTTTATCGATCGGTTCGATTTTTGCATACCCCTAAGTATGAGTACTTTTCCTTATCAGAACTTTATGGAGCCTGAATGTAGAAAACTCAAATGGCATAAGCCTTCGATGCAAACCACCTTATTGACCTTCAAAATGTTCACTATTGAATTCCTTCGACACAAAGTTTTTCAAGTTTATGACCTTAGAATCAATCAGCTTTTGAATCTTGTTTTTCAGATCACGACGTTCTTTTATGGTATGTCATTTCATCCCTGAATGATAAGCACAAACCTTAGAGTGTTCAATCCATCTTGCATATGTATTCATTACTATTACGTCGATAGGCGTAATGTGACCAACAATTCTTAACTTTTTATAGAGTTGGGCTATGGGTTCGGCTATAAGAGTGTAAATTGGTGTGATTATGTGATTGAACGCATAAATTAGCTTATGGGTGTTAGTATTTACTGATTTAATTGTTGATTCGAAGTGAGTTCAATTAGTAGTTGAGTTTTAATTGATGAATTGTAGTTGCAAATGCAATTCTAGCATAATATTCTAAACTTGCTTGAGAAAGAGGTTTTAGAGTTGAAGCTATTAATTGATGATTGTAGTAATTGGGTTATTGTGCACTTAGCTTGAGAAAGTGGGTCTAGACTCAATTCTACCAATCTAGGTTGAAAGAGTAGATTAATTGAGGTATTGGGCTGTTTATCTAGGTTATGCTTGTCGAGGTTCGAGAGAACTCGCTTGATTCGTGATAGTTGATTGAGAAATGACTATTGCACTTAAAGCCTAGACTACCCACTAAGATTCACGACTTTTAGTAAATATTAATCACCCATATAGCGAAATTGGTGTTCAATTGCTCACATCCCTAATGATCCCTCTCTACTTGATTACCCCGTGTGTTCGTAGTTGTTAATTGATTACTCTAATTCCCCCAATTTACATTATGTGTCAAACCCCTGCCATTTACTTTAATTTCTTCGAAAATATCTACTCCTACAATTGATTAGAACACTCCTTTCACTTCGTAGCTGAATTCTTTACCGTTTCACTCCCTGTGGGATCGACCCCCAACACTTCGTTGGGTTTATACTTGATTGAGACCGCCTACACTTAGAATCAGATGAAGTGTAGTTGAGCGTTATCAGTGAACACCCTTAATCATAGGGATGAAGCTAGATAGGGTCGAGGAGGTTCATTCAAATGTCTTTTAATGAAAAAGAATATGGTTAAAATTATATCGGACCACGACTTCCTCTCTCACTACCATCATAGAGAAGTAGCGAAATACCAATTGACACTCACCATATTATCATTTCTATATGAAATTTAAAAGGTCTAAAATGTGCAAATCACAATATAAAGATTTTATAGTTTAATGTGTTATAGTGTTTTTGTTTTATCAAAATATATCAATTAATGTTCATTATAAATATCTATCACTACAAGAAATTAAAAATACAACAATATTATAGAAACATCGTACTATGCCTTATAAATATCACAGATTTATTTACCAATATTTAATTTAACGTCACAATTTTTAGTATCGAACATTTAGGTTAATTTTGGTAAAAAATAAGTTATTGCATACTTAAAAGTTACATTGTGCAAATTTCTTTTAAGTAATGAGAGTTTCATATATATATATATGAAAAATACTAACTTTAGCACTTGTACCATCAACACACACAAAGAAGCCTGAATAAAATTGGTAAATCCTAATATTTCTTGTTTTTACTCAGATGAAAGGCCTTGGGAAAATTATGAATAATGTATACATAGATTTTACCTTAATGAAAAAAAAAATGACCATGTTTTTTCCTTGAGACTTCCTAGGAATTGCACAGTTATATTAATTAGCTAGTCTCTATCTATAAAATCTCCTGAAAAACCTCGATCAACTTACAAGATTTTTCATCCACAAACTGCAACCTAGTACAATTTGGAAGCTTTTCCATTAGATCAAGTATAACCTTGACCCAAGTCATGCTAGGTCTTGACTTGATTTGAATAGCTTTATCTATAACTATTAGTTTCACAACTGCCGATGCTATAGACAATCTAGACTTCTTCGCAAACAAAGTAGGAGATAAGTTTGGTAAAGAAATCCAAACCACAACTAACATTGTTTTCCCCTTATGATTATATCCAATGGACCATGGAAATACCCTATATTGGTGCTCCTCTCCATTGTAGAGAAGATAATTATCTGAGAGAGTGTCACGACCCAAGGTAGCCCCTAGGCATAACATGACGTATAAGACCCCGAGAGGCCCCATACAAGCCACTTAGCTTTCATCATACAAGAAATAGAATAGAGAGACTTAAAAGACAATTTCAATATATCAAAGTTTTATTGAGCATAGCAGAAATCTAAACATCGTCTCAAAGCCATCTAGTACATATGAATGAATCTGGGTGAAGCCCGTACATCATGTTCCAAAACTGAAAGTAAGGAATGACTGAAAATAATAAATGTCCGGTCCTCGAAGCATGAGGACTCACCAAAGCTCGAAATCTCCTCTACGAACTCTAGCCACGAAACTGGGAACCCTGACTGTCGCACCCTACATTTGGGGAAATGTAGGCAAGAGTATGCCTTAGTACAAAATATGTATCAAGTATGATAGTCATCCAATAAACATTTGAAAACATACTTAAAAGAGATACTTTAATGAGATGCAATGACCAAGCTAATACACGAGATAAACAGTTAGAAAACTTGAGTCATAAAAACATGGTCAATGCACATAGTCATCATCTTAAACATGTATGAGATACTTCCTTGAAGTTACCTTAGTTCATCATAACTTTCTTGTGAGAAGTAGCCTTAACCGACATATACGACCATGAGAGCCATTATCATGGAATCCGGTGTATCCCACACCGAAAAGAGTTATCCTACTTGCCAAGGTAAGGACAATGAACTTCTAGCTTATGTGGATCCACTAGCTAATGTCTATCTAGACAATCCTATGTTGGCACATAGTTTATGGGACATGGGTAATCGCCACTTGTCCACTCGGTACTAATCTTAACTTTTACAGAATAGTTCTTATTCATATTCATCTTAGCTCTTAAAGGAACATGGGTAATCGCCTCTTGTCCTTACATCATGTGACATGGGTAATCGCCTCTTGTCTTTTAATTAGAGAGCATGTGTAATCACCTCTTGCCTCATCATTAGAATAGATCCTTATCATTGGTTCATTTTAGGTGAGAAAATCTTTCCTTCCTAAGAACCCTTGTTATGTGAGGAAACCTTTCACGTTTCATTCTTTCATGTGTATATGAGAAATCATTTCAACAACAAAACAATCAACAACATCATTGATACTTTACTCTCAAAGCATCCTTAAAACATTTACATAAATTTCATGAAAACATGCTTAACTTCATAATCTCCTCATTCATAATTCAAAACCCACATTACATAATCAGAACTTGCAAAACATGAGAATTACATGGGTTCATGGGGGATCATCATAAAAACATGAGATTAACTCAATCCATGCATAAGAGATCATAAATCAATCAATGAAATCAATAATCAAAGGTACCCATGACATGGAAGAAAACCCTTGTAACATCCCGCCTTAGAAAGAACCAAATTTAGAAAGAACTAATTTGGAAAGAGCTAATTTGAGATTTGTTCAAGTTAAGCTTAAGTTGTGAGTTTTGGGTCAACTTCAAACGACCATAACTTTCAGTACAAAATGAGTTAGCTGACCCATAAGATATCAAATGAAAGGTCTTTGAATCCTCTTTCCAATTTCATCGAGTTTGGTAAATTTTGAGTTCGGATGAGGGAGATATGTCCTTTTGAAGTTAGCATATCTAGTTAAGAAAAGTTACCCTAATTAATGAGGGGTATTTTGGTCTTTTCCTTACCCCATCAGCTTTAAACGTTTTAAGTCATATTTTAGGGGTCTAAACTGATTTGGGTCAGTTTACAATCCTAAATACGCTTAGGGTTTTAGAGAGGAGTTCAAGAGAAGAGAAATAAAGGAAAAGTTTCAAGGGCTCAAGGATTTCTTGCAATCTTCGAGGAGTTTCATCAAGAATTCGATCCTAACGAGGTATGTAAGCTTTAATATTGTTGGGTTCGTTCACCCACACGCCAATCATTAGTTTCACTTTCAAATTCTTACATGAGATTGAGTATATTGAGGTTCTTGATGAAATTCTTGGGGTGTTGTTCTTCATTCTTGAATTACAATGTTTGATTGAGTTATTGAGGCGAGGATCTTGTTAATGAGTATTGTTCTTGAGGTTTTTCGAGTAGAGTTTCATGTAATTAAGTTGGGTAAAGGAATCTAAGAGTGTTTGGAAGAAACCATTTGATTCTAGGCGAATTAGGGTCAGAAAATGAGAAACAAAATTCATCGGGTTTTCTGGGAAGGGGTTTGGCGCGCTGCGCCAGAAAGTTGCCTCTGAAGTTTAGGGGATGGCGCACCGCACCACTCAGTGCGCCAGGGTCGCCTACCCCCATCCTTTTTCCGTCGTTTGACCTGTCTCAGTTCTTTTAAAGTGTACATTCACTCCTTTTGGATTCTAACTACTCTAAACTACATCTAAACATCGAGAGATCCTTCATAACATGAATCATAACTCTTGAATTCATAATTTAAATTCAAGATTGAGTTAAGAGTAGAGTTTGAGGGAGTTTTTTGGGTCATTTGACAAGTCTTTTGCAACTTTTAAACTTGTTTTAAGACTTGAGCACTTGAGTATGAAGATGAATAGAGTTGAGTTTCATTTTTTTAAAAATGAACATATGGGAACTAAGTATTCCCAAGAGTAAATGTTTTTACATTTTAAATGAGAGGAAACATCGATTTCCAAATGAGATCATGAGGAGCTTTTGAGTATCATCTCTTTTAAGAGAACATTTTGAGTAATAATATCAAAGCTTGAGGATGAGGAAATGTTTTGAAACATATGAGCTGAGTTATATTATTGGGAGTAGTATTGAGCACCGATATGGGGACGAGTTCATACAACTCAAAGTCCTCATAAACCATTTAGCCAACGTGGTTATAAAGGGTCATACTTTTTAGATGATTCCTTATTGTTTTTTAAGCATAGCTTAGTGGATTCACTTAGTTGAGGATGTCTTATACTCCAGCAAGGTATATGACAGTTCTGGCAGTGTGGGTGAGACGTTGTATCATCACATAGCTCATAGTGATGGTTGTCGGTTAGAGAATCTCCCAAATAAGAGTTATTATTGTATTTTTAAATACATTGAGTTTTTATCTACTGTTTTAAATGCTTTATATAAACTGCATCTTTATTTTTATTTTTATACTGTATTGAGTTGAGTATCCATGAGTTGAGGTTGAGTTGAGTAGAGATGAGGTGAGTATGTTTCATTCTTTACAAGTTCAAGATTTTATGTTATATTCAGTGTTCCCCTTACATGCTCGTACATTCAATGTACTAATGCCATTCGGCCTTCATCGTTTCATGATGCAGATACAGGAGATCAGGGTCATCAACAGGCATTTTGTTGATACCACTTGTAGTTCCAAAGTTTTTTGGTGAGCCTCCTTGCTTCCGGAGGATCCCTTATTTATTTCTATTATTTCAGTTTTGTTAGGATGATCGGGGTCTTGTCTCGATAGTTGTAGTTCATGAGTCTTTTTCATTTCCATTGTTAATGTTTAAGACTTGAGTTGCCTTCTTTTTGCCTGTGAATGTTCTTATACATTTTTGAGTTTATTATTTTGAGACATTTGAGTTAAAGCTCTATATTTGAGTGCATCCTATGTTGAGTAAGTCTTCCGCTGAGATTTGAGCCAGGCCAAGGGTTCACTTGGGGCCAACAATGGTTTTCGAGTGCAGGCCACGTCTAGGGTGTAGGCTCGGGGCATGACAACCCTAACTCAATTGGGGAATTCTATCTTTATAAATTGGAGAATTCAGGAACTCCATGGATGAAATGGCTCCATGGATGAAAACTATCATACCTCAATGACAATTGCTTAACTTCAATGGAGGAATTGGAGAATTGACTTGGAACCTTAGGTTGAACCCTTCTTCTTCAAGCTTTCTTGAGAGAGATATTTTGGAGAGAAAGAGTTGCTCTTCTTTTTGGTAGTTTTAGAGAATGACTTGAATGGTTTAAATTTGGGGTTTAAAACGCTTATATAGAGGTTCTAGGTATGGGTAAAACAACACAGTATAAAGTTAAAATAATTAGGAAAAGACCCAACCGTCCCTAACTTACAGCTGACGGGAACCCAGATGGAGGGCTTCACGAGCCGTCTCAGGGTCCACGAGTCATCTGGGCAGTCGTGGCCCTTGGAACAGTGGCTTGGGAAGACTCCCAAATCGCTTGACCCTCCTCACGACCAGAAACACGGGCCCTTTGCCCCTTGACGACCCGTCTGGAGGTCCGTGAGAAGGGGCTAGCCTTGGAGTGGGTTCTGCCTCCCCTTCACGAGCACTACCACGAGATGTGGTACCTCTTCACGGCCCGTTAAGGGCTCCATGAAGGGTGCCATGGCTGAGTTTTGGGTTGGTGACCTCCCACTTGACCCCTCTTCTTAGCCTACATTATCTCTCCCTTTGGAACACTCGTCCTCAAATAGGATTTCAGACATCACATGAAGGAAAAGAACTCAAATCTAGAAGCCCAACATGCATGCAATCACATAAATGCACATACCCGAGGAGGAATTATCAACTCCAAGCTAAAGCATGTTCAAAACATCATATCCTGAAGTCTTTATGCAACTCAAATTCAATTCCAAGCTAAAGCATGTTCAAAACATCATATCCTGAAGTCTTTATGCAACTCATGCTCAATGCACATAAACATGTAGAAATCAATCAAGTTGACTCATTTTCTCAAAACTTCAGCTTTTTCATGAACATGCATAAATGAGGAAATCATGGGAATATCTAAGACACATGACACCAAAAGAGTAAGCCATGAGGAACTAAATACCTCAAGCTAGAGTAGGGGTAGAAGGAAAGAGATGAGGATAACGGGACATCATATCGGTCTCAGCCTCCCAAGTAGCACCCTCAACTAACTGATTTCTCCACTAAAACTTTCACGAAAGCAACTTCTTTATTTATCAACTTGTTGACTTGCCGGTCTAAGATCTCAATCGGTACTTCCTCATAATAAAGGTTCTCCTTAACTCCCAAATCATCTAAGGGGACTATAGTTTTCGGATCACCAACGCATTTCTTCAACAAGGAGACATGGAAAACTGGATGCACCGATGCTAATTCATTTGGAAATTCAAGTTCATAAGCACCTTACCAATATGCCTCAAAATTTGATATGGGTCTACATATCGGGGACTAAGCTTCCCTTTCTTACCAAACCTCATTACACCCTTCATGGGTGAAATTTTCAACTATACCCAATCATTCACATCAAACTCAAGATCTCTTCTTCTAATATCGGCATAGGACTTCTGTCGACTTTGGGCCGTTTCAACCTTTCTCTAATAAGTCTTTTTCCATAGCATCATGTACCAATTCTGGTCCTATCAAAGAAACTTCACCCACTTCTAACCAACCTATAGGAGATCTACACCTCCTACCATACAATGCCTCAAATGAAGCCATACTAATACTTGAGTGATAACTATTAATATATGCAAACTCAATCAAAGGCAACTGATCATCCCAATTACCTTTGAAATCAATCACACAAGCTCTTAACATATATTCCAAAGTTTGGATAGTACGCTCTTCTTGCCCATCGGTTTGTGGATGAAAGGTTTTACTAAGCTTAACACGAGTACCAAGACCCTTTTGGAAAGATTTCCAAAACTGAGAAGCGAACTGCATAACACGATCAGTGATTATGGAAAAAGGAACTCCATGCAACTTACCTATTCTCTAAAGTACAACTTAGCATAATCCTCCACCGAATAAGAAACTTTGACGGGAATGAAATGAGCCGATTTCGTCACTTGATCTACTATAACCCAAATCGTGTCATGTTGCCGTCGGGTGCGAGGCAAGCCGACGATGAAGTCCATATTCAAATCTTCCCACTTCCAGGTAGGAATTCTAATATCTTGGGATAAACCTCCCAGTTTTTGATGCTCAACTTTCACTTGTTGACAATTGGGACACTTAGCCACAAATTCCGTAATATCCTTCTTCATCCCATTCCACCAATAGATCTCCCGCAAATCACAGTACATCTTGGTGGCTCCCGGGTGAATGGAATATCAAGAACTATGGGCTTCTGACAAAATTGTCTCTCTCAAGTCGTCTACATTAGGAACGCACAACCAACCTTGATATCTAAGTACTCCATCCCCCCCTTGGGAAAAACCCTTTACGGAATTTTTAAGCACTACTTCCTTCAATCTTACCAAAGTCGGATCAAGACCTTGCTTGGCTTTCACATCCACCACAAAAGACGATTCTGAACTATAAAACCACCCTTGGTAGAGTCCATCAACTGAATACCCAACCGGGCCAATCTATGAACATCTCGAACCAACTCCTTTTTATCATCCTCAATATGAACAACACTTCCCATAGAGAGTTGACTAAGAGCATCCGTCACCACGTTCGCCTTTCTGGGGTGATAGAGAACACTCATATCATAATCCTTCAATAACTCAAGCCACCTTCTTTGGTGAAGATTTAGATCCTTCTGATTAAATATATATTGCAAACTCTTGTGGTTAGTACAAACATCCACATGAACACCATACAAATAATGCCTCCAAATCTTTAAGGAAAAAACAACCGCCGCTAGTTCGAGATCATGGGTAGGATAATTTTTCTCATGACTCTTAAGTTGCCTTGAAGCATAGGCAATAACTTTCCCATTTTGCATAAGTAAAAATCCTAACCCAATTCTTGAGGCATCACAATAGACCACAAAACCATCAGTCCCTTTCGGTAAAGTCAACACCAGAGTGGATATAAGTCTATCCTTCAATTCCTGAAAACTCTTTTCACATGCTTTAGACCATATGAACTTAGCCTTCTTTTGAGTCAATGCTGTCAATGGAGAGGCAATCGTAGAAAATCCCTCAACAAACCTTCTGTAATAACCAGCTAAACCCAAGAAACTTCGAATATATGAAGGGGATAGAGGTCTAGGCCTACTCTTAACCGCATCCGTCTTCTTAGGATCTACCTCAATACCCTTGCTTGAAACAATATGACCCAGAAAAGCCACAGACCTTAGCCAAAACTCATATTTACTAAACTTTGCAAAGAGTTGATGGTCCTTGAGAATTTGTAACAAAATCCTCAAATATTTGATGTGATCCTCCTCACTTCTCGAATAGATCAATATATCATCAATGAACACAATCACAAACATGTCAAGGTATTGTCTAAACACCCTATTCATCAAATTCATAAATGCCACCGGAGCATTAGTCTAACCAAAAGACATTACCAACTCACAATATTACCATACCAGGTTCTAAAAGCCATTTTTGGAATATCCTTTTCTTTCGCCCTCAATTGGTGATAACCCGACCAAAGGTCAATCTTGGAAAAGTAACTTTCCCCTTGAAATTGGTCAAACAAGTCATCTATCCTATGGAGAGGATACTTATTCTTAATGGTAACCTTGTTCAACTGCCGATAGTCTATACACATATGGATGAAACCATCCTTCTTTCTAACAAACAAGACTGGAGCACCCCATGGAGAGATACTTGGTCGGATGAAACCCTTATCCAACAAATCTTTTAGTTGCTCTGTCAACTCTTTTAGTTCTGCCAGAGCCATTCGATAAGGAGGAATAAAGATAGGTTGCGTATCTGGGAGGTCAATACCGAAGTCTATTTCCCTTTTGGGAGGAATACTGGGTAAATCATCTGGCAACACTTTCAGAAACTCATTAACAACGGGGACCGACTCAGGCGTAGGGGTTTAAGAATCTACATCCCTAACCCTAACTAGATGGTATATGCAACCCTTAGCAATCATCTTCCTAGCTTTAAGGCAAGAGACAAACTGACCCTTAGGCATAGAATTCCCCCATTTCCACTCTAGGACAGGCTCATTTGGAAAATGAAACTTGACTACACGGGTTCTACAATCAATAGAAGCATAACACGAATTCAACCAATTCAAAACAAGGATAACATCAAAATCTCAAGCTCTACCAAATCAACAAGAGTAACTCTATGGGACAAGGAAACAGAACACTTTCTATAGACCCTCTTAGCCACAACAGAATCACTAACAGGAGTAGAGACAGAAAAAGGATCTAACAACACATCCGGAAGAATATCAAACATCATAGCCATATATGGCATCACAAAAGACAAGGTAGCACCGGGATCAAGTAAAGCATAAGCATCAAGTTGAAAGACTTTAAACATACTGGTAACTACATCGGGAGAACCCTCTCGTTCACCAAAAGTCTGCAGTGCATAAAATCTATTTTTCTTGGGAGCATTTGAACCTGAACCACTAGGACCAGATGAAGGATTAGGTTGAGCTCGTCTACGACTATGTCCTTCATTCTTAGCAACTGAAGGGCAATCCCTTATCTTGTTGTCCATCTTACCACAACCAAAGCAAGCATTGGAACCGGCTAGACATTTACCCTCATGCTTCCTTCAACACTTAGCACAAGTAGGTAATAAAGTCCCACTACCATTCCCTCCTTGAGGCTTAGGGTTAGACAAACTATCTTTGTTGAACTTTGGAGGAGCATTGAAGGAAACTTGACCGGGAAACCTTTGTCGAAACTTAGAATGACCATGCCCATCAGACCTTGAATGTGAGAAATTACCATCACCAATTTTTGCCCTCTTTGTCTCCCTAGACTTTTCCTTAAGTTTCTCATCTTCGATTTGTTGAGCATGAACCATGAGACAAGAGATGTCCATATCATTGACAAGTATAGCGGTACAACATTCCTTAACCACCATCGCGGACACACCCGAAACAACCTTACTAATCCTTGCCCTAGGATCGACAATCATAGTAGGAGCATATCTAGACAATTATGTGAACTTCAAAGCATATTCTTTCACACTCATACATCCTTGACGAAGATTAATGAATTCAAGAACATTTTCCTCCCTCATATCAAGGGGAAAGAACCTATCAAGGAAAGCAACTTTGAACTTTTCCCAATTGAGATGACCCGCATCTTCCGATCTCCCTTCTTTCCATTGATTGAACCAAATTTGAGAAATACCGTTAAGTTGATAAGCGGCCAACTCTGCCTTTTCCACCAGCGTCACTCTCATTTTCATCAACACATTATAAACCTCATCAATGAACTCTTAAGGATCTACCTCAACCTTAGAACCATTGAACTCTGAGGGATTCTTTCTAGTGAAGTCCCTCACTCTAGATGTCATCGTACCAACTTTTGGGTTCATGGGAACCACAGCCTCCCTATTTTCTTGAGACTTCATGGCTTGGGCCAACACTTGAAAAACAGCTATAAATTCAGCATTAGTCACTTGTTCGGCCAAAGGGTCAACCGGAGCTTGAGGGGGATCTTCTTGTTCCACATTCTCCCTCACATTCCTTCTAGCATAAGCTCTTCGAGAAGCCATATCCTGTAGAGCATCGGTTAAGGATTAGGAGAGAGACCTTACAGAGTTAAACTCTATCGCACGACTTTAGAGTAATGAATGAAGTGGAGTTTCCTAACATCTTGTAGCCTCTCATTCATAAATGTGGCGCGCTTCTCACTCATGAATGAGACTCTACTCGACGTGGCTTATGAGACTTCATAGGACCTTTCTAAACCTTGTGCTTTGATTACCAAGTTTGTCACGACCCAATGTAGTCCCTAGGCGTAACATGTCGTATAAGACCCCGAGAGGCCCCATAAAAGCCACTTAGCTTTCATCATACAAGAAATAGAATAAAGAGACTTAAAAGACAGTTTCAAAATATCAAAGGTTTATAGAGCATAGCTGAAATCTAAGCATCGTCCCAAAGCCATCTAGTATATAAGAATGAATTTGGGCGAAGCCCGTACATCATGTTCCAAAACTAAAAGTAAGGAATGACTGAAAACAATAAATGTCCGGTCCTCAAAGCATGAGGACTCACCAAAGCTTAAAATATCCTCTACGAACTCTAGCCAAGACCTGGGAACCTGACTGTCGGACCCTACATTATGGGAAATATAGGCAAGAGTATGCGTTAGTACAAAATATGTACCAAGTATGATATCCATGCAATAAAAATTTAAAAACATACCTAAAAGAGATACTTTCATGAGATGCAATGACCAAGCTAATACATGAGATAAAGATTTAGAAAACATGAGTCATAAAAACATAGTCAATGCACATAGTCATAATCTTAAACATGTATGAGATAATTCCTTGAAGTAACCTTATTTCATCATAACTTGCTTGTGAGAAGTAGGCTTAACCGACATATAAGACCTTGAGAGCTATTATCATGGAATCCATTGTCTCCCATATCGAAAAAAGTTTTCCTACTTGCCAAGGTAAGGACCATGAACTTCTAGCTTATGTGGATCCACTAGCTAATGTCTATCTAGACAATCCTATGTTGGCACATAGTTTATGGGACATGGGTAATCGCCACTTGTCCACTTGGTACTAAGCTTAACTTCCATTGAATAGTTCTTATTCATATTCATCTTAGCTCTTAAAGGAACATGGGTAATCGCATCTTGTCCTTGCATCATGTGACATGGGTAATCACCTCTTGTCTTTCAATTAGAGAGCATGGGTAATCGTCTCTTGGCTTATCATTAGAATAGCTCCTTATTATTGGTTCATTTTAGGTGAGAAGACCTTTACACCCTAAGAACCCTTGTTATGTGAGAAAACCTTTTACAAATTATGCTTTCATGTGTATATGAGAAATACTTTCAACAACACAACAATCAACAACAACATTGATACTTCACTCTCAAAGCATCCTTAAAACATTTACATAAATTTCATGAGAACATGCTTAACTTCATAATCTCCTCTTTCATAATTCAAAACCCACATTACATCATCATCACTTGCAAAACATGGGAATTACATGGTTTCATGGGGATCATCATAAAAAATGAGATTAACTCAATTCGTGCATAAGAGATCATAAATCAATAAACTAAATCAAAAATCAAAGGAACCCAAGACATGGAAGAAAACCCTAACTCAATTGGAGAATTCTATCCTTATAAATTGGAGAATTTGAAAATTCAATGGATGAAAGGGCTCCATGGATGAAAACTATCATACCTCAATGCCAATTGCTTAACTTCAATGGAGGAATTGGACACTGGACTTAGAACCTTAGGTCGAACCCTTCTTCTTCAAGCTTTCTAGAGAAAGAAATATTTGGGAGAGAAAGACTTGCTCTTCTTTTGGTAGTTTTAGAGAATGACTTGAATGGGTTAAATTTGGGGTTAAAAATACTTATATAGGGGTTCTAGGGGGTTCTAGGTATGGGTAAAATGACATAGTATCAAGATAAAATAATTAGGAAAAGACCCAACCATCCCTAAGTTACAGCTTACGCGAAGCCCAGATGGAGGGCTTCACGAGCCGTCTTAGGGTCCACGAGCCATCTCAAGGTCCACGAGCCATCTCAGGGTCCACGAGCCATCTTAGGGTCCATGAGCTGTCTGGGCAGTCGTGGCCCTTGGACCAGTGTCTTGGGAAGACCCCCAAATGGTTTGACCCTCCTCATGACCAGCTTCGCGGGCCGTTTTCCCCTTCAAGACCCGTCTGGAGGTCCGTGAGAAGGGGCTGGCCTTGGGGTGGGTTCTTTCTCCCCTTCACGAGCACCACCACGAGCCATAGTACCCCTTCACGGTGCGTCAAGGGCTCAATGAAGGGTGCCATGGCTCAGTTTTGGGTTGGTGACCTCCCACTTGACCCCTTTCTTAGCCATTTTGATTCCGAGGTGTTACAACGAGATAAAGCTAGTACAAAATCCTCATATTGATCAAACTTCAATAAAATTTGTCTTGGAGAAAGTAAGTCAATTAAACAATTCCCCTTGGTACCAAGATGTTTCGGCAAAATCAACCTTAATACCTTCAAATCTAGCACAACATGGGATAATTTAAACACTACTGCTTGATGTAATCCCTCTTCGATCATAAAGTCTTGCATTTTCTCCATTGAAAACATGATAGTAGGTTCTCCATGAACTATTTCGACTGATTTTATGATTGTTTTTTAGTTAATTAGCACCAGGGTTGTCTTAACAACTAGGCCACTAAAGCCATTTCTTAGGGCTCCATATTTTTAGGGGACCCCAATTTTAAAAAAAATACTTATACATAATATATTAAAAAAATTATTTGTACTATTTAAGAAGTAGAAAAAAAAAACCAAAATGACAGTTAGTTTTCCCACTTTTCTAAGGGAATGGAACATTTTTTGGGAATAATTTCTGTCAGTGGGAAATTGTGTTTCCTTATTTATCTCCTAAAACTTTTACCATATATTATAATTTACCTTATACTCATATTTTTTATTCTCTATTTTATTATTTTTGTCACGCCCCCAGGCGTAACATGGGACCTAGGATCACGAGTGACCCCAAGCTAACCCTGTGTCTGGCATATATATAGTATACTGAGAATAACTGAATAAGACATGTACTATGCAGAAGCTAAAACAATGGATAACTGAAAGTTGGGGAAAACCCAACTAGTCTGAATATATAAAACATACTAAGAGTTTAGTAATATCTAAAAGATTAACTTAATTACAACTCAAGTGATTCGACTACTACGTCTGAAAAGCCTCTAACTGAATTGAGTTGCTGGGACAAGACCCCTAGCTAACTATAACAAAACTGAAAACTGAATATAAAGACTGAAAGAAAAAGTATGTCTATTGTCCTCGAAGTATGAGGACTCACCACTGAAGCTGCTGAATATGAACCGAGAATCGATATAAGCGCGACGTGGATGATGAGTACCTGAACCTACATCATGAAATGATGTAGCACAGAGTACGCATCAGTACTTAGAATGTCTGAGCATGCATGATATATATACTAGGCTGAACAAATATATATAAGCTGAACAAAGAACAACTGAGCAATGGCATGAACTGAACAAGAATATAAATACTGAAAACATAACAAAAAATCTAAACTGAATGCAATGACCAAGTGCTAATCATGAACATGACATTCTAAACTGAATACCGAATTGTATAATAAAAACTTGGTCAAATGCACAAGGAGTCTGACTGTGGGAGCTACTATTAACCGACATAAACCACGTGAGCTAAACGTGGAGTCTGATGTATACGCCCACTCGAGAGGACCCAATATACCTTGCCAGGGGTATAAAGGCATGACTGGCGTGATCACTAAATTTGATGCCCAACAGAGGGGACTTTTACTCCTACGAGGGCACGTAGTTCTGGGACTATGAGGGTACGCTGAACTCAAGTCCAACTCGGTGCTAAGTCTACTCCCAACTGAATATGTATCTGACACAAATGTAACTGAAATACTGAATAACTTAAAATACTGATATGAAATCTGAGAATCCAACATTTATATACTGATAATGTGACATTCTAAATCTGGAGCATGATAATCTGTTTAACTAACCTATAAAGTATAATTCATGAACTAAGAGAATTCATACAACTAGGGTTCTGAGTTTTATACAAGAAATTTTGCAAAGTTTCCAAGTTGAACATGTTATTTCGATTAACCGACTGAATTCTAGGGACCTAGTGGATGAAAGGAACCCACTAGTGAAATCCCACATACCTGGTGATGAAAACTACGGAGAAATCCTTTGGATTTTGGGGCTAAAGCTTGAAGAACACTGTTGCTTGTTCTTGAAAGAAACTGTCACCTCTTTCTCCTCTTTTCATTCTAACTGGATGATTTTTGGAGAATGAATATTTTGGGTAGGTTCTGACTAGATTATTAGGCTTAGACTGATTTAAACGATGTAGTTTCGGTGTTAAATGACGTAGTTTAAATGCCCAATGCATAGGGGAAAGACCAAAACGACCCTGACTTAAAAGCTGACGCGGGCCACCCACTAGGCCACTGAAGGACTGTCAAAGGGACCACGGGCCGTGAAGGCCATCGTGGTTCTTCACTTGGGGCTGGGGTCTACTAAGTCAGGTCGACGGACCACCCTACGGCTCGTGTGGGGACCAGGCCTGTGGAGGGCTCCGTGGTCCACAACTTTTTGGAGGGGTGTGAACCACGATGAGGGTGATGGGTCGTGATCCTGTTCACGGCCCGTGAACCCCTCCGTAGTTAACTTTTTCCTGCTGTTCAGGCTAGCTTAGTTCTGGGGTGTTACAATATCTCCCCCTTGGGAACATTCGTCCTTGAATGAAGGTTAATTAAGCTGAGTATGGAGGGAAGGAGCGGCAATCCCTACCACTAAGTACTAGGAACTGATATCTTACTGAACTGAGTTCCAAGAACATGCAAACATGCTGAAATGCATGAATAAGTGAGGGAACAAGATACTGAGACTGAATTACACAAGATTAAACTGAGAGACTGGAGAGGAACTATTACCTCAAGCTAAAACGGAATCCGAAGGAAAGAGACGAGGGTACTTGGCCATCATGGCTGCTTTTGCTTCCAAAGTAGCTCCCTCTACTGACAGACTCCTCCATAAAACCTTTACTGAAGCGACTTCCTTATTCCTCAACCTACGAACATGACGATCAAGAATCTCAACTAATACTTTTTCATAGGTGAGACTATCCTTCACAGCCACACTCTCTAATGGTACTATCGATGCCAGATCACCCACACACTTCTTCAACAAGGAAATGTGAAAGACTGGATGAACCGCTGCTAGTTCTGCTGGCAACTCTAACTCATAGGCCACATTACCAACCCTTTTCAGGATTCTGTAAGGACCTACATATCTAGGACTGAGCTTCCCTTTCTTGCCAAATCTCATCACCCCCTTTATAGGTGACACCTTCAGGAATACCCAATCATCGATTTCAAACTCTAAGTCCCTTCTCCTTACATCTGCATAGGACTTCTGACGACTCTGGGCTGTTTTTAGTCTATCTCTGATGAGCTGAACCTTTTCCATAGCTTTATGAACCGTATCTGGCCCAATCAAGGCTGCTTCACCTACTTCAAACCAACCAACCGGAGATCTAGATATATTCCCATACAGTGCCTCATAAGGGGCCATGTGAATACTGGAAATGAAGCTATTATTATAGGCAAACTCTATGAGAGGTAGGTTATCATCCCAACTAAACTTGAAATCGATCACGCAAGCTCTCAACATATCCTTTAAGGTCTGAATGGTACATTCTGCCTGACCATCATTCTGTGGATGAAATGTTGTACTGAGATTTACCTGAGTACCAAGACCTTTCTGAAAAGATTTCCAGATATGAGAGGTAAACTGAGGACCTCTGTCTGAGATGATAGACAAGGAACCCCATGCAACCTAACTATCTTATGGATGTGTAGTTTGGCGTAGTCCTCCGCTGAATCTGTAGTCTTGACAGCCAAGAAGTGAGCGGACATAGAAACTCTGTCCACTATCACCCAAATGGAGTTATGTTGTCTGCGAGTACGGTGTAAACCGTAATGAAGTCCATGTTTATCACTTCCCACTTCCATGTAGGAATGTTAATCTCCTGAGTCATACCCCCTAGTTTCTGATGTCCTTCCTTAACCTGTTGACAATTAGGACACTTAGCAACGAAGTCTGCTATGTCGCTCCACCAAAAAACTTCCCGTAGATCACGGTACATCCTAGTGGCACCTAAATGTATGGATATCTGGAGTTATGAGCTTCTGTAAGGATCTGCTGCCTCAACTCACCCACATTAGGAACACATAAGCGACCCTGGTAATGAAGCACACCATCTCCCCCTTGGGAGAAAACCTCGACTTTCTGTTGATGAACTGCAACTTTCAACTTAAGTAATATAGGATCACTATCCTGTTTTTCCTTAACCTTCGCTACCAATGAAGATTCTGATCCATTCTGAACTATCACCGCACTATCTGATGTGTCCGTAAGACTCCTAAGCGAGCAAGTCGGTGAACATCTTTGTCTAGCTCTTCTCTTTCTCCCTCAACATGTGCTACACTACCCATAGACAACCTGCTGAGAGCATCAACCACTACATTGGCCTTACCCGGATGGTAAAGCATATTCATGTCATAGTCCTTGAGGAATTCAAGCCATCTCCTCTGACAAAGAGTCAACTCTTTCTAGGTGAGCACATACTGAAGGCTCTTATGATCTGTGAACATGTCAACATGAACACCATACAAGTAGTGTCTCCAAATCTTTAGGGCAAATACTACAGCTGCAAGCTCGAGGTTATGAATCGGGTAGTTCTTCTCATGATCATTAAGCTGTCTAGAAGCATAAGCTATGACCTTACCTCGCTGCATCAACACACAACCTAGGATGACCCTGGATGTATCACAATAAATCACATAACCATCTGAACCATTTGGTAGAGTCAAGACAGGAGTTGTAGTCAACCTAGTCTTCAGTTCTGAGAAGCTTTTCTCACACTCACCTGACCGCTGAAATTTGACCTTCTTCTAAGTCAACTTGGTCAATGGGGAAGTTATGGATGAAAATCCTTTAACAAATCTCCTGTAATAACTGGCCAAGCCCAAGAAACTTCTGATATCCGTTAGGGAGGTGGGTCTGGGCCAGTGTTGTACTCCCTTAAATTTTTGTGAATCCACTCGGATCTCTTCGCTGGATACCACATGACTAAGGAAAGCGCTGAACTATAACTAGAATTCATATTTTCTAAACTTAGTGAATAGCTGGCGATCTTTGAGAGTCTGCAGGATGACCATCAGATGAGTCGTATGCTGTTCCTCACTCCAAGAATAAATATGGATATCATCAATAAAGATGATGATGAACAAGTCCAAATACTGTTTGAACTCCCTGTTCATTAAATCCATGAAAGCTGCAGGAGCATTTGTTAGTCCAAAAGACATAACTACAAATTCATAATGACCATACCTAATTCTGAAAGTTGTCTTTGGAATGTCACTATCTCTAACTCTGAGCTGATGATATCCGGATCTGAGGTCTATCTTAGATAAGTAAATAGCACCCTGAAGTTGGTCAAACAAGTCATTAATCCTGGGGATGGGATACTTATTCTTGATTGTGACTTTGTTCAACTGTCGATAGTCAATGCACATTGTGAGAAAACTATTTTTTTTCCACAAACAACACTAGAGCACCCCATGGAGAGATACTGGGTCAAATGAAGCCCTTATCTAGAAGGTCTTTCAACTAATCTTTCAAATCCTTAAGCTCGACTGGAGCCATTTTGTAAGGAGGAATCGAAATGGGCTGGGTATCTGGAAGGAGATATATTCCGAAGTCGATCTCCCTTTCGGGAGGAGCTCCGGGAAGTTCTTTTGGAATATCATTTACTATTGGGACTGACTCCAGAGTTGGGGTTTCGGAGTTTGAATCCTTAACCCGAACAAGATGATAGATATACCCCTTGGAAATCATTTTTCTGGCCTTAAAGTAAGAGATAAATCGACCTATAGGCATTGAGCTACTACCCTTCCACTCTACGACTTGGAAACTGAAACCGAACGATCCTAGTTCTACAATCGACTGAGGCATAATAGGAATGTAAATAATCCATGCCTAGAATGATATCAAAATCTACCATTTCTAACTCTACAAGATCTACTGAGGTGACTTTCTGAGAGACTGTGACAGGGAAATTTTTGTATACCCGTCTTGCTATAGTTTGGTCACCAACTGGAGTAGAGACTTAGAAGGGTTTTGAAAGAGTTTTGGACTGACATCGAAGTTTACTTCTATAAAGGGAGTTACAAAAGACAGTGTAGACCCTAGATCTAACAATGCATAAACATATAAATGAAAGACTCGTAGCGTACCAGTGACCACATTAGGAGAATCTTCCTGGTCCTGGTGAGCCTTGAGAGTATACAAACTATTCTAGCACTGATCGCCACATGTACCAGATGAAGCACCCTACTGAGTTGGGCGACCTACTGGTGCTGCTGGAGCTGTAGATTGAGCCCTATTGTTGTTACTTTCTTGCCCCTGCCTGGCAGAAGGGAAATCCTTCAACCTATGGCCAGAATGACCACACCCAAAGCACCCTTCCTTGCCTGCAAGACACTCGCCCGGATGGTTCTTACCACACTTTGGACAAGTTGGGAAGGTCATGTTACTTGAAGCACTCCCCTGAGACCTAGAGCCTGATGCCCTACCTTTCTGATCCTGTCGAAACCTGGGGGATGGAGCACTAGCTGATGACGGTGCTGGGGCTGTAGACCTCTGCTGAAACTGTGAGCGATTATCACTATCCGACTTTTGTTGTGAGTATTCATAGTTTCCTGTCCTGGCGTTTTTGTTATCCTTAGCCAATTCCCTAAGCTTATATCCCTCAACCTGTTGAGCATGAGTCATTAGTCTGGAGATATTCATATCCCCTAGAAGCATAGCATTCCTGCACTCAGTATTCAACAAATCGGATACCTCAAACAAGAACTTACTCATTTGTGCCCTTGGATCAGCAGCCATGTGTGGAGCATACCTCTAGATCTGGGTAAACTTAAGCCCGTACTCTTGGACCGACATTGAACCCTGCTTCAAGTTCATAAACTCTTGTGCCTTAGCTTCTCTCAATTCCCTTGGGAAGAACCTGTCTAGGAAAGTTCCAGTAAAACAATCCCAAGTCACAGGAGTTGCATCTGCACCCCAGTTGTCTTTCCACTGGGTGAACCAGATATGAGCCACATCCTTAAGTTAATAGGATGCTAACTAAACACTCTCAGTTCCAGTCACTTGCATTACTCCAAGAATTTTCTTAACCTCATCAATGAAGTTCTGTGGGTCCTCACCATCCTTTGACCCTAGAAATTCTGGCGGATTCATACGAACAAAGTCTCGAACCCTAGCTGTAGCTGATACACCATTGGTCTTAGTAGGAACTAGGACCTGCTGATTATTCTGATTGGCCACACTCTGAGCCAAGAGTTGGATCGCATTCCAAAATTCTGCATTCATAACCTCATGGTTTGGGACTATCGAAACTACGTTAGCATTGCGTGCATTAGTATTTCATGCGTTAGCTCTACGAGGAGAAATGATCTGGAACGCATAACGATGGATTAGAAAGGAGAAATCAAATCATACCTACGCACGATACGAATAACAAAGAAAGTGAAGTTTTTCTTAGAACACTTCGTAGCCTCCCCCTCATAGGTGTGGGGTGTTTCAAACTCATGAAAGGGACTCTACTTAGTGCGGCTTTCAGACATCCTAGAACTCTTGAACCTAATGCTCTGATACTAAGTTTTTCACACCCCGAGGCGTAACACGGGACCTAGGATCAGGAGTGACCCAAATCTAACCCTGTGTCTAGCATATATCAAGCATACTGATAATAAATGAATAAGACATGTACTATACGGAAGCTAAAATAATGGATAACTGAAAGTAGGGGAAAACCCAACTAGTTTGAATATATAAAACATACTAAGAGTTTAGTAATATCTCAAAGATAAACCTAACAACTCAAGATGATTCTACTACTATGTCTGAAAAGCCTCTAACTGAGTTGAGTTGCTCGGACATGCCCCCCAGCTAACTCTAATAAAACTGAAAACTGAATATAAAGACTGAAATAAAATCATGTCTATTGTCCTCAAAGTATAAGGACTCACCACTGAAGCGGCTGAATATGGACCGAGAATAGATCTATGGGCGATCTGGATGCTGAGTACCTGAACCTACATCATGAAAGGATGTAGCGAGAGTATGCATAAATACATGGAATGTACTGAGCATGCAGGATATAGATACTAGGCTAAAAAAAAATATATAAGCTGAACAAAGTGTAACTGAGAAATGACATGAACTGAAAGAGAATATAAATACTTAAAACATAACTAAAAATCTAAACTGAATGCAATGACCAAATGCTAATCATGAACATGACATGCTGAACTGAATACTGAACTATATACTGAAAACTTGTTCAAATGCACTAGGAGTCTAACTATGAGAGCTACTATTAATCGACATAAACCACGTGAGCTAAATGTGGAGTTCGATGTATATGCCCCAATCGAGGGGACCCAATATACCTGGCCAGGTGTATAAAGGCATGATTGGCGTGATCACTAAATCTGATGCCCAATAGAGGGGACTTATACTCCTATGGGGGCACGTAGTTCTGGGACTGTGAGGGTACGCTGAACTCTAGTCCAACTCGATGCTAAGTCTCCTCCCAACTAAATATGTATCTGACACAAATGTAACTAAAATACTAAATAGCTCAAAATACTTATATGCAATCTGAGAATGCAACATTTATATACTGATAATGTGACATTCGAAATCTGGAGTACGATTATCTGTTTAACTAACCTAGCAAGTGTGATTCATGAACTAAGAGAATTCATACAACTAGGGTTCAGAGTTTTATACAAGGAATTATGCAAACTTTCCAAGCTGAACATGTTATTTTGATTTAGGATACTAAAATAGCTAAATCACAGCAAATTCCCAAGATTTTAAGAAGCCTAGATCTAAACAAACTATATAGAATCAAGGAACTGACTAAATTCTAAGGACCTAGTGGATGAAAGGAACCCACTAGAGAAATCCCACATACCTGGTGATGAAAACTACGGAGAAATCCTTTGGATTTCGGGGCTGAAGCTTGAAGAAAACTGCTTCTTGTTCTTGAAAGAAACTGGCACCTCTTTCTCCTCTTTTCGTTCTAACTGGATGATTTTTGGAGAATGAATGTTTTGGGTAGGTTCTGACTAGATTATTAGGCTTAGACTGAGTAAAACCACGTAGTTTATGTGTTAAACGATGTAGTTTAAATGCTCAATACATAGGGGAAAAGACCAAAACGAGGGCCACCCACGAGGCTATTGACGGACCATCAAAGGGACCAAGGCCCATCAAGTGGGTCATGTTTCTAGGCCAGTGCTACTGTCTCTTGGTACCTCCATCCATGGTTCACTTTATGAACCGTGTGAAGGACCATGGGCCGTGAAGGCCATCGTGGTTCTTCACTTGGGGCTGGGGTCTACTAGGTCAGGTCGACGGACCACTCTAAGACCCGTGTGGGGTTCCACGGATTGTGGTTGGGACCACGGACCGTAGGTGGGTCCGTGGTTGGGCACCTTAGGAAGTTTAGTCAAACCAGGACCACGGCCTGACCAACGGACCGTAGGTCAGCCCACGGTCCATGGTTTGGGGGTCCGTGGTTCAGGCCCAAAAGTTCCAACTCTCTGAACTTAGTGACGATCGACCAGGACGGACCGTGAGTTGATCGACGGTCCGTCGGTCGGGGATCCGTAGGTCCTCGCTGGCAGTTATTTTTAGGGACTTAAGGGTCTTTTCCGGTTTTAATTAAATCAAAGTGGTGTCATTTTGCCTAAGTCTAGAACACCTATATAAGTATTTTTAACCCCTAAATTCACACATTCTAGTCATTCTCCCAAAATCCCAAAACTCTTCTCTCAAATATTCTCTCTCTAGAAGGTGGACGAAGAAGAAGGAAGGATTGAAGATAGGTCAAGTCAAGTCTCCAATCTTCAAGATTTTGTGGAGTTTTTGACTAAGGTATGGTGGCTTTTCATCCATGGGATCCTTTCTCCCATGGAGTCCCCTAGAATTCCCCCAATTTGAAGAAGAATTCCCAATTCTAGTTAGGGTTTCTTCCAATGTTGTGGGTTATGATGAATGTTGATCCAATTTAGTGGATTATGATTATTTATGATTGAAGTGATAGAAGTGCATGTTTTAAGGATGAAATTACATGTACCCATGCCTATTCCATGATTCTAACCTAGAATTGATAAAAAATTGGTTGATGCCTTGAAGGGAAACTTTATGGGTTAAGATATCTCCTTATAGGATTGATGAATTATGATTAGAATTGTTTGAGAGTAAAGCCTAGACTTTGAATTTTTGATTGTTGAAGTGTGGAAGTGATACTTCCCACAATGAATTGCTAAGCATGTTTGTATGAATGTGAAAGGTTTACTCACATGAATGATTCTAGGTTGAAAGGATTACTCACCTAAAATGAATCTTGACTAAAAGATTATGTAATTGATAAAGCTAGAGGCGACTACCCTTGACCTCCATATGAGAAGGATATGAGGTGATTTCCCATACTCCTTAGAATTGAACAATAGGTGATTCCCCACGTTCCTATTAAGATGAATGAACATGGAGGCGAGTACCCATGATCCTTGTAAAATGATGTGGAGGCGAGTACATGTGTCATATGATGTGATTGTGGAGGCGAGTACCCATGATCTTAAAGTCAGTAAGGCAAGAGGCGAATACCCATTAGCCTTTGTAAGCTAGGCAAAGAGGCGAATCCCCATGTCTTTAAAAGTAAGCATGAATGATGAGAATTATGTTATAATAAATGAATAGCTTGGATTGTTGCTTGAGATGCCTTCCATGAGGCAAGCTTGATTAGAGGCGGATGACCCAAGTCTTGACTAAGGATAAGTAAGGTTTCTTGAGAAGTGTTCCTTTCTTATTATGATGATGATTTATGTGCATTGATTATGCTTATGGTTTATATTGACTAACCATTATGTTTATGTTGTTTATTCTAGCTATCATATTTAGTACATGTTTGTACTAACGCATACTTTTGCCTACATTTCTTATAAAAATGTAGGGTCCGGTGACATTGATTCTCACACTCGTGGCTAGGTCTATAGTTGTTCAAGGAGTGAAGATTTGGTGATTCCTCATAGCATTCGAGGACTTGACCACCCTTTTTCCTTTATGCCTTTCTTTTATGTTTGTACTATTTTATGAGCTGTGTCCCAAGATTTATTCATGTTGGTTAGATAGTTTGAGACAATTGTATTAGACTTCCGCTCGTTTTATAAAGACTTTGACTATTTTAAAATGTTTTAAATTTCCGCATCATTTCTATTACATATGTTATGGTATGCTAAGTGGCTTGTATGAGGCCTCTCAGGGTCTTGTATGCCTTGTTACATCTAGGGGGTACCCCTGGATTGTGAAATACTCTTATTTGGGAGATTCACTAACCGAAAACCATCACTATGAGCTATGTGATGATACACTGTCTCGCACACGCTGCCAGAACTGTCATATACCTTATCGGGGTATAGAACACCTCAACTAAGTTGATCTACTAAGCTATGCCTAAAAGCAATAAAGAATCGTCTAAAAAGTATGAGCCTTTACCCATGTTGGCTACATGGTTTATGAAGAATGTGAGTTGTCTGAACTCATCCCCATATTGGTGCTCAATACTACTCCCAATAATATATAAACTCATGATCAAATGTATAAAACATATCTCTTTCTCAATTTGAGATAATTACTCAAAAGATCCTCTTAAAAGAGGTATACTCGAAAACATCTCTGAACTCATAAACTCATTTAGAAATTGATGTTTCTCTCCTTTACATGTAATTTTTTTACAGTTGGGAATACTTAGTTACCTTATCCTTCTTTTCATTCATGAATACAACTCTTCTCATTCTCATATTTACTTTCTTTCAAGCCATAATTCAAAACATTGTTGATTACAAAAGAATTCACAAAATGACTCAAAGAGACCTCTTGAACTTTCCTCTTAAACTTACTTTAGTTTGGAATATAAATTAAGACATGTGATTAGGACATGTAGGATCTCTCAAGGATTAATGGAGACTTTATAAGCTAATACAAAGAAGGGAATGTAGTCACGATTCAAAAGAACACGTTCGGAATGAAGCACAGAAAGGAAAAAAGACCAGGCGACCCTGGCGCACTGGTGGCCTTGTTGCATTGCTGGTGCGTAGCCCCAGGGCCTGAACGACTGAAGTTAGGCCTTGGCACTATGGTGGCGCGCCACCCCAGGCCACTACCCAGAAAATGCGACAAATTTTTCTACTCAATTTAGGGTCCTAACTCATCTAGAATTGAGTGATTTCTTCTAAGCTCTTCTTGATTCTAAAACCCAACACGACTTCATAGAAATTTCATACAATCTCTTTCAAGAATCACAACTTATACTCAAGATTCTCAGCCAAAGAAACTCAAAACTTCTATTGTTAAAGAATGAGACTAAAATCAAGAACTACTCAAGAATCTCTTAATATAAAGATTTCATGGTCAAATTCATGGATGAATTAGATGTATAGCGTGAGGAATAACAATTCCAACACTGTGAGAAGCCTTACATACCTGGAAAGAACGCCGTTCTTAGTGAAAACCACAAGTCTTGAAGAACGCTTGAACTTAGCCCTTTTTCTCCTCTTGAAACCTCGCTCTAAATCCTTAAGTCTTTTGGAACGTGAATAGGTGATTTAGAATCTGATTAGACACTTAATTGGGTCAGGAAAACGTGTTAAGCCTAGTGGGAAAAAGGAAAAGAACAAAAGACCCTTTTCTAAAATGAATGAAATGCCTTAAATAGAGAGGCTTCACTCAAATGGGAATAAATCTTAACTCCGAGCTTGAAATTTAGCAAACTTGGTGGCGTTGGAAAGATGACTCAAAGACCTTCAATTTGACAACTTTTGGGGCACCTAATTCTTTATGTGATAAAAGATATGGTTGTTTGAAGTTAACCCAAACCTAAAACTGACGGTGACTCGTACGAACTTTTCTTTAGCTCCTTTCAAAGTCCGAGATGTTACATCTAGTGATCTTAACACCTAAGAAAATTTAGAATCACTCGGTACAATCTTATTCACAAATGAAGAATGGTAGGAGTCTTAACTTAGAAATTTTTGGAATGTTACAAACACAACACTATTTCGATATTATTATGTCAACTTATCAAATTCGTGAGCCAGGTTTTATCATCTAACTTTATTTTATAGTTTTTTCTTGAAACTTTGTTATTGTTGATATTCTTAGTTCATAAGTATATATATTCTTGTTTTGCTCATTATTAAGACAAATAATACAAGTAGAAGATAATGATCTAATAGAAATACTCAATCAAATAAAAAGACTTGATTCTTTTACTAATTCATATATTGCATATAGAATAATGTTAACAATTCTTGTAACCGTTGCCTCAGCCAAAAGAAATCTTTTGAAACTAAAATTGATAAAATCTTATCTAAGATCAACAATGTCTCAAGAGAGATTGAATGGATTAGCTATATTATCAATTGAAAATGAATTACTACAACAAATCTATTCTAAAACAATAATTAATGACTTTACATCTAAAAATGTTAGAAAAGTATATTTTAAATAAAAGTATATATGATGATTTAAAAAAAACAAATTAAAAATAATATTAGGGCCTCTCTTTGAGGTTTGGCTTTAGGCCCCCAATCTTGTGGAGTCGGCCCTGGTTAGGACAGATTGTTTGGGGGTTTAAGGTATTGGAATTCAAAAGGGTGGCGTATGTGGCTGTTTGGGGTGGTGGGGCAGGCTGGACAGCCTCGGAAGGAGGCCGTCCAGTAGCCGTAGCGCCCATGAGAGGGCTGCGCAGCTGCTTCCAAGGAAGGAGCCTCTAGAGAGAGAGAGAGAGAGAGAGAAAATCCTAATTCTGTTCTCCATTTTCAAAGGTATCAAAAAAAAAGAATCATTCAACTATAGATTTTTTTTTTACTGAAAAATAAAATATCATACAAAAACTTCACTCTCTTTATTGGTCTTTAGATAAAAAAAATATTCAAAACCCACACTCACATATTGACAATCTTCTTTTTAATCTTATGTAAAGTTACTTACACAGAAATTCACCAGAGTTGCATGAAAACATTGATGACATTATAAGCAAAGGCCTCAAAACTCCTATAAATTAAACACCTCAACATATATATGAACTCCTCAAATCATCACAAGTTTAAGCAACAAAGCAATTATAATACACTACACAATGCTTTGAGACGATTTTAACTTATATTCATAATTAGATTAATTCTAAGAAAAGAGAAGAGATATGGAGAATAATGGAAAGGGAAAGGAAGGCACATCAAAGCTACCACCTCCACCTTCAAGAATGATAAGAAAAAGATTAGTTCCTCCGGTTAATTAATGAAACCTGCTTTGAGATGATTTTAACTTCTATACATCGACAATATTGTAAAGAATATTTACACTGCTAATTTCATGATTCTGTAAATTGTGTTGATGTGTAAGTTAAATTCATTGATAAACTATGACGTAGCAGGCTCTCTTTCGATTAAAATGTGTTTTGAAGTCTTCGATGACATTGATCAACGAACCTTACTTTGTGATGAAGCATCTCAATCATGCCAAGAATATCAAAATTTCCAAAAAAATAAAAATTTCTTAATGACAACCTTTCCTTCCAATATAATGTTTCACATTATTGAATGAACAGTTCATATTCCCCAACCGTCTCCTTTCACCAAGATCTCTCCATCAAATCACATTTTCCTCCTCCAAAAAAAAAAACTCAAGTGTTTTCGGATATTAACTTCTAAAGTAGATTGTGATTTATTCATGAAAATATGGGCCAGTCTATCTTTAACTCAATCCATTGGTCACCTAGTTCATTTTTTTAGGGTAAGGGAAGGTGAAATGGGGGTGGGGATTACATGGTGAACGTTTGTATAGCCAATCAACTAAGTTACTAAGATTCTCTAATATGATTATTGTACATTGGATGAGAAATCAAAATAAAAACCTAGCTGTTGGGATTTAAGACATTATTATCATCATAAATATTCACAAATTACAATATCACTACTCCAAGCATTTGTAAATTTTTCCTCTTGTGAGTAGAAGATTATTTAAAAGAAGCATAGAGATGTAGAGTAAGTTTCTTTTACTAAGTCACTAGCTACAAAGAGATGATTAGCATTTTCTATTTTGTATTTATGCAACAAAATCAACTTTTAAAGTGAGTTAATCCTCAATCTAGACAACATTGTTCAGAGACAATTTTTTTTTTCGCCAAGAAATTTCACATAAGAAAGGATACTTTAAAAGAAATCTCCTTTAACCTTTATAAACTAAGGATAAGAGACATGGTACCTTTATTTCTAAAGCCATCAAATACAGTAGAGCAAGAAAACATGTTATTGTTGCTTAAATTCAAACTAAAATTGAAGACATTAATTTAATGTTCCCGAATAGCATCCCATAAACATTCTCTTACATGTATCTTATGAAAACATTTTGTACAATAATCATTTAATTCTTTTTATTTCAGCTTTAGGTAAATTATACCAACAACATTTCCAATCCTATGTCACCATAAAAAGGCAACATAAATTTAGCCAACCCAAAGGATAAGCCTATGTGGAATTTGTTGATTAGGTGGCTTAAAAAATATACTTTCATAGAATGAATCAGAGATTCATATGAACAAATTTCACATAAGCATATCATTTGGATTATCTAGATTTGTGTTACCCTGTTTACAATTACACAAGATGAAAAACATTGTTGTACTTCTTTAGAGGTGAAGGGGCTAAAATAACCTATCGAAAGTTGAAGTGAAAACAAAATCTAATTAATAATTCTGTAAAAAAAATTTCACAATCACAAGCGTTGGGTAAGAGGGGTGTGCTATTTAGAGAACATTAGACCAATGTCTCTACATTATACGTTTAGGACTTGTTTTCGTATGCATTTATAAGCTTAAAATCATATGCATTTATAAGTTTAAAATATATAGTTTTACATTGAAAAACATTTTCAGTCTACCTCCTATTATTTCTTAAGATATAGATGATTTAAAAATAAATTTGTAGATTGGAAATACTAGATCTTATCCCTGTTACTCAATAATAAATTTAGCATTTATTTTAGGTTAAAAGTGTTGAAGATAATGAAAACTAAAGATATGGAACATGTCGAACAACCTGGTCTAATCAGCATGTACGATGGAGTTAGAGTTATTATAGGATTAGGTCACTTATATCGACCAGGCTTCTACTTCTTGTACTAGCTTAAGTCGACTAGGATTAGATTACGACTAGGATTATACTACGACTAGGATTACATTATTTATCATTGCATTATTATTATAGTTGTAATATGTATTGTAGTAGGACTCTAAGTATAGTTAACTTAGGACTCTACAATTGTCTCCTTATATAAGGAGGATGTACTCAACAATTTTAATCATCAATACAATCCTTAATTTCTCTAATCCTAGACATGAGAATTCTACATGGTATCAGATCTTAAAATCTCTTCCGCTCTCTGAGTATTGATCCAAAAAACACCATACGTTAAATTGCAATGGCCCTTCCTACCAACATTATGTCGACCACCTCACTTCACCAACTCATTGCCGCTTGCTCCATTAAATTTAAGCCAACAAACTACCTCATATGGAGGATACAAATATCCCAATTGATCCAGGTGATGAAACTAACCTATCTCATCACAGAAAATGAACCAACTAAAAGTAATTTTTCCACTGGACAGGCTGTTGGGAAAGTTGTAGCAGTTGAAAAGGATGCAAAAGATAGTGGCAACATTGATGACTGGGAGGAGAAAGATGTGTTGCTAAGGATTTGGATCTCAAGCACCTTGTCTGAAGAAAGCATGTGCCTAATTGTGGGCTGCTCAACTTCCAAAGAGATATGGGAATGCTTGGAAGAAGCTTATCTTCAAGCAAAAAAAGATAAATAGTTTCAGCTTAAACAACAACTACAAAGTGTTAAGCTAGGAACCCAAAAGATTGATGAATACATTAAGGAATTCAAAGGCATGTGTGATTGCCTTGCAGTCATTAACAAACCTGTGGATGAAGAGAGCGAAGTAATTAATTTTTCTAGAGGTTTATGTCTCAAATACAAGACCTTAAGGACTGTCATGTTAGGTAAGGCACCATATCCCACCTTTGATCAATTTACTAATGCTCTCAAGGGTTCTGATATAAGGGAAGATGAAGAAGAGGTGTGACAACAAAACCATAATATGGTATTCTCTGCCCAAAGGGGTAGGGGAAGAGAAAACAACAACTTTAACTCCAGAGAAACAGGTTTCAAGCCTAGTGTACAGGGAACAGGTTCTCAGAACAATCAATATGGACCAGGTTTTCTGAACAATCAATGTTTCCCAAGTGAAAATAAGGAGATGAACAGTACTGTGTCATGTCAAATCTATGGTAGGAATAACCATACTACACTTAAGTGTTTTTACTGGTGGGACTACTTGTATCAATCTGCAGATGAACTACCAGAAGAACCGACTTGACAGCACGTTCATATCGAAGCATTGACAAAACAAGTTTTTTCAGGGTCTTTGAAGCGAGCTAGGGGTAACCGTTCCTCCACTCTCTAGCTTGATGGGAAGTGTTGATGATAATGAAAACTGAAAATATGGAACAAAACGAACAACCTGGTCCAATCAACATGTAAGACGGAGTTAGAGTTACTCTAGGATTAGGTCACGGATATCGACTAGGTTGTTGCTTCTTGTACTAGCTGAAGTTGACTAGGATTAGATTACGACTAGGATTAGATTATTTATAATTACATTATTATTATAGTAGTAATATGTATTGTAGTAGGACTCTAAGTATAGTTAATATAAGACTCTACAATTCTCTTCTTATATAGGGAGCATGTACTCAACAATTTTACTGATCAATACAATCCTTGATTTCTCCAAATCTAGACGTGAGAATTCTACAAAAAAGGGCTTTCTTTGATCTAAGGAGAAAATTAGAATTTAGAGAATTAAACTTCATTTTTAACACAAATAAATTTATTTAGAAAAAACTAAATCAAATTGTATATATATATATATATATATATATATATATCTATCTATCTATCTATTCTATACTACCTTAAAAGTATGAACTCTCAAACTTGAATGTTGAATTACTATAATACCCACAATTTAAAATGCTCAATTTATTTTATTATATTAAAAGTAGATATCTTTTCAAATTAAAAGATTGTGACTTTTTCAATGAGTTGTGACTTTTCCAAAGGGTTGTGACTTTTTTGACGGGTTGTGACATTTTCAATGAGTTGTGACTTTTCCGAAAGGTTGTGATTTTTTCAAAGAATTGTGACTTTTCTAAAGGGTTGTGCCTTTTCTGATGAGTTGTGCCTTTTTCAAAGGGTTGTGACTTTTCTGATAAGTAATGACTTTTTCGAAAGGTTGTGACTTTTCGGATAAGGCACAATTAACACCTATTCATACTACTATTTGATAGCTATAAATAGAGGGGTTTCCTCATACTTTTAAACTACAATTTTTGTAAGTTCTCTACTCTTCTTCTTCTTAAAAAACCTCAAGTGTTATTTGCAAAAATTGATTAAGTTCAAAATTCAACTAAATTCGAGGTACCTCAGAAGAAAGAGTTGGTGAACAATTTGTAGCAAATCATTCATCAATTCACACTCGTATTTTTTCTTACAATTTTCATGAGTTAACAACAATGGAAAGTTGTGGGAGAGACAATAATATTAGGCAGATATGAAAAAAGGCATATGATTTGGGTAAGATATTTCTTATTTGTTTTTTCATTTTTTATTCTTTTACCCTCAAACGAAAGAGTTTCTTCCTAATTATTCTAAAAGAATGGGCCTCAAGGTAGTCCATTGGATTATTAGTTTTGATGTTAAATTCACTATTTCAAAAATAGATTTTCACTTTTACTTATAATATCATAATATAGCCATGATATTAATTATTTTTAATAGATATGTATGTAAAAATGAACGGAGAAAGTAAAGTGTTGGTTGCAAGAGATTTAAATCAAATTGATTACTATAGTGAATATAGCATGAAAATATATTTTCGTCTTTCTTCTTCATTGGCTATGTATTGTTGCATATAATTTTTCTTTATGTCACAAGATACACTGCTTACTAGCTATATCAAAATAGATAAGAAACTAGTGACTGATCATAAAATGAACGTATATCAAATTAATGATTCTATAAATAATACTTTAATTTTTATTCATCTATTAATTTTTATTATTGAAAAATTAAAATATTTTATATCATGATACAACTTCTATAAGATACTAGATACTTTCATTAGACAACAACTATGTGATATGTATGCGGTAAAAAAAAGGAGAAGACTACAATTCCACAAAGATAAGGTAGAAACTTAATGAAATGAAATATTTTTCAACATAGGTGACGTTGTTCATATATTAAAATTAAACTATGCTACTGAAATATATATATCTAAAACAAAGAATTGGTCAAGCTAAATATTTGACATACAGTCAAACTTGTATTTAACCATCATTCATGATAAAAACAAAGTACATTTTTTTTTGTAAAATTACCTCTCTATGATAACCTTACTCAAATATTAATTAAGTAATAATATTTTGTAAAAAATATATTACATATAAAGATAAAATATTGACATACTTATGATAATCCTTATTAGTGTCATGCACATACTAAATTTCAAGTATGAATATTTAAGACAAAATTTGTACTTAAATGGTGTACATCATTTATGTTCATAACCTCAAGAGGAAAAAATATTAGTGACATTTTTTGAATGGATATTTTTTCTATTTTGTTGGTTAGATTTGTTACATAATTGAGTGAAGTAAGAAATAATACTGATAAAGAAATGTAACTTTCTCTCATATTTAAACTTTGAATATTTTTTGAAATGTTTTAATGATATCTGGTCATTTTGATCTCAAAATACAAGTAACTCTATGACAATATGTAATAATCATTTAAGAACATGTGTCCTATGTTCGTTCAATTATAATTATTTACTAAAAAGTATTAATTTAGTAGTATTAATTCTATTTTACAACATCATATACTATATATACGATACACACGTGCAACACACGTGCCGTGAAACTAGTATATATATACATGAATTTCTTTTCTTATGTGTAAATTTTATTCAGGAACTATGTTGAATCATTTGCAGAAGGCAGTTCATTTAAACATGACTCTGGAATCTAAAAAAAATCAAGCCATCTAAGGATAAAATCAAAACATGAACCAATAAACATTATTAGATAAAGAAAAAAGATAGTGAATAGAAAGCCCTTACAACTTGCTGACTCATTGATTTGATTTTGGAAAAATCTTTGGAGAAGATTCAGGGTGAAAATCAATTTTGTCATCGTCATAGACGTCCTGTCCTTCACTAATGTGAGTTCTCTTCATCCCAGCCGCAGATGGAAGACATAGAGTATGCTATGATAAGACTATTAGAACAAAACTATATATATATATATATATATATATATATATATATATATATATATATAA
>JAJONR010032076.1:0-22271 GCA_029582245.1 Solanum etuberosum
AAACTTCATTCTGATGGAACTCTTGATCGGTACAAAGCTCGATTGGTTGTTCTTGGTAACAGACAAGAGTATGGGGTGGACTATGAGGAGACTTTTGCACCCGTAGCCAAAATGACTACGATGCGAACTATTATTGCCATTGCTGCTTCACAAAACTGGTCACTTTATCAAATGAATGTCAAAAATGCTTTTCTCCATGGTGATCTTAAAGAAGATATTTATAAGAAACCTCCACCTGGTTTGTTCTCATCGCCTACATCAGATGTATGCAAGTTGAAGCGGTCTTTGTATGGATTAAAACAAGCTCCAAGAGCTTGGTTTGATAAGTTCCGGTCTACTTTGCTACAATTTTCTTTTAAGCAGAGCAAATATGACTCATCTTTGTTTCTTCGGAAAACATCTACAGGTTGTGTTCTTCTTTTGGTGTATGTAGATGACATTGTTATCACAGGAACTGATTCTTCACTAATCACTAGCCTCCACAGCAGCTTAAAGATTCTTTTCATATGAAAGATCTTGGTACTCTTACTTATTTTTTGGGTTTGGAAGTTCATAATGTTGCTTCAGGTGTGTTTCTAAACCAACACAAATATACTCAGGATCTAATTTCTTTGGCTGGTCTTCAAGATTCCTCCTCCGTAGATACTCCATTGGAATTGAATGTGAAGTATCGTCGTGAGGAAGGCGATCTTCTTCCTGATCCAACTATATTTCGACAATTAGTTGGGAGTCTAAATTACCTTACTATTACTCGGCCTGATATCTCTTTTGCAGTTCAACAAGTTAGTCAATTTATGCAAGCTCCCCATCATCTCCACTTGGTGGCTGTTCGTCGCATCATTCGGTATCTTCTAGGAACATCTACTCGTGGATTGTTCTTTCCAAGTGGTTCTCCTATTTGTCTTAATGCTTTTAGTGATTCTGATTGGGCGGGATGTCCTGATACTCGTCGTTCAGTCTCTGGTTGGTGCAGCTTCTTGGAGAGTCATTGATATCTTGAAAGAGTAAAAAGCAAGATCGTGTGTCAAAATCTTCAACAGAGGCTGAATATCGATCCATGTCTCTTGCGTGTTCCGAGGTTATATGGCTTCGTGGATTACTTGCTGAGATTGGATTTCCTCAATCTCATCCTACTCCTCTCCACGCTGACAATACAAGTGTTATTCAGATTGCTACTAATCCAGTTTTTCATGAGAGGACCAAACACATCGAAGTAGATTGTAATTATATACGACAAGCTGTAGATAAATGAGTCATTACTCTTCCACATGTGTCCAGTGATCTTCAAATAGCTGATGCGCTTACAAAATCCATGGCACGGCAACGCCATCAGTTTCTAGTAGGCAAATTGATGCTTCTTGATCCACCAGCATCAATTTGAGGGGGGATGTTAGCATGATGGACAACTAAATGATTGTATATATTAATGTAATTATATATTGATAAAATTAGCATGATCATATACATTTGTTGTAGAATCAAATGAATAAATATTGTGATAGAATAGCTTATTTGGAGGGATAGCAAGGCAGATTTAGAGGAATTGAATAGCAGATTTGTAGAGATAGAATAGCTGATCTTTAGGGATAGGAATGGTGGATCTTTAGGGATGTGTAATCTTTATTTTCTCTATATCATGGAAAGACTCTCTCACTTTGAGGGGCATTCAGCAAAAAATTGACACATCTCAATATCCTCTCAGTACTAAGTCAAATCCCAAAGGAATAGTCTTAAACATAAACATATCATCATACATGGAAAATCACAATTAAGTTACTAATCCAAACTTAAATCATTATAGAGTAGCTCCTTAAACCTTATGTGAGAAACCCTTTTACCAATCATGATTCCTTAATGTGAGAAAACCTTTCATAATTCATGCATATGTCAGAAACCTTTAACAATTTATTGATGCTTATCTTAAAGCAACCTAGATCATAAAACATTCATTTTCATAAACCATGCATAACTTTTATGAAAACATTATTCATAGATTCATAGCTTCTTCATAAATTCATGTCTTTAAGAGTTTATAGTCAAATCAGGAATAATGCATGGGTTCATATGAAATCGATTGGGAAGCATGTAATTGACTCAAAACAATCATAATAAGATCAAAATCAAAAAATTGAATCAACACAATTAGAATCCATGAAGAATTGAATGAAAACCTAATCAATTTGATGCAATTGAATTTGGAGAATTGACAAATCTTTGGGAATCAATGGGTGAATGGAACTCATTGATAAACTCCCACATACTTTGATAAACAATTCCCAAAAGCAATGGTGAAAAAGAAGACTTGAAACTTGAAACACTAACTTTCTTCTTGAACTTGACAGAGAATTGGAGAAGATGAATGTGGATTGGATTTGGGAATTTGAGTGAATGAGAGGGTTTTGGGTAGAATTAGAAATAGAAGGGTAGTTATAGAACTTAAAATTAGGGTAAAAACAGTATAGTATAGGTATTAATTGCATAGGAAAAGACCTAAATACCCTTAAAAATAACGGCTGGAGGGGTTCAATGGTTTTGTCCTATGGCTCGTAGAACTTCCTAGAGTCGTACTAATCAACCGTACAACCAACTTCAGAAATCCAAAATTCACCTTACTTTCCACAAGACCTTACTATGGTCCGTCTAAATTCCTACGGTCCGTAGACCCTAGCCGCAGTTATCAACTTTTAGTCCAAAATTTTACTAAGTCTAGAACCTTACGAAGCAACCCATCTACGACCCGTCAAACATTCTACGACTCGTCCTGTCCATTCACAAGTCAAACTTTAGAAACTTGAAATTCCAAAAACTCTTCTCCTAAACTACGAATCCCTTCCTACGGTCCGTAAAAAAGACTCGTAGTCACTGCCTCAGTGCCAAAATCTGAAATTTTCCTTTTCAACTTGACTTTCCAATTTGTGAGGTGTTACACAAGTTTTCTTACACAACCCCGTTTGGGTTGAATATTCACACCATCAAGCTATTTTCCATTTCAAGTAACTATTGCCATACAATGACCATCATACTAAGGATCCAAAAGAGTGTCACCAACAAGCATACCTTTAACCTGTGGGTTTATTTGCACCGAGAGATGGTTTATTTGTGCTTCCAAATGCTTGATAGAAGTGGAGTGTCAGATTATGATTTGGATGAGATTTGATACATCACTCTTGAATTCTTTTACTCCATTATACGTAAACATAATCTTCTATTGCACTCGAGCTAGTATATCTTCAATTTTTGAATTTGTTCGGTCACTCCCACCTGGTTGGTTTGGAGGATTCTCACCCTTTTGTGGAGGAACATATGGGTTAGCACTACGTTGGTTAAATCTATCACCTATTCGATCATGTTCTCATTCTCTCCAATGACCATCTCTTACTCCATTGACCATTTCTTTCCTTCCAACCTTGATTATCCACCCTTGGATGTCAAGGACCTTGATTGGTACCTTGGCTCCCCGGGCCAGAACCCATCCCTAAGTTAGACATATACCTCACTTCTTCATCAAAAGATGCATAGGAAGCCTTCTCTTTCATAGATACATTTCCATGTGATTCAATGTCATTCACAATATTCATTCTTGTGCTCATCACATGCTTTGCATATAGTTTGACCCGTGTCATCATCTTAGCCATTTGCTCATCCATTTCTTTCTCTCTTGTCCTCATATCATTTGTCTTACTTGTAGCAGCCTCTATCGAAGAGACCTTGGTATCCCTTGTATGCCATGCTCTATTGGTCTTTGTTATTCGATCGAGTAACGGTAATGCAAGACCAAAAATTTGGTCCATGAGAGAGCCATTGGCCTAGTTATTTGCCACTGGCTTTTTATTGAGTCCATGGAGCGATATAAATTTTGTAACAATACTCCCTCGAACAACCCATGATAGGACACAGGGCAACCTTCTACTTAAACCATAGACACACTTCATGAATTAGTTCACCCAGTAAATGGCAGAAATTATTGATTTTATCCTGCAATATGAGCATCAGTGAGAGGGTGGGAAGAACCGTTCAAGGAACACTTTCTTAAGCTCATTCCATGTAGTGATAGAGCCTTAAGGCAACTCCTTTTTCTGTGAGAGAGAAAGGGAATAACCTCAACCATATCGACTCTTGGATGATGTTGGTTATGTTGAAGGTTGGCATATTTCAACAAAGTTTTGGATGTGTCGGTTGGCATCCTCACTTGGTAACCCTCCAAAGAGACCCTTCATTTGTAGGAGATGGAGAAGAGTACTTGTGACATGGAACACAACATTCCCTACCGTTAGCGATTCTATATCCCATGGGTTCATCATCCATGTTATTAAAGCCATCCATGCTATCATTATCATTCAAGTGGATCATTCTTCCAATTGTTTTAGAAATACAAAAGAAAAAAATGTAAAAGCAAACAAAGTGCAAGAAAACAAAGGCAATCACTAGCCAATTCCCGACAACGACGCCATTTTTTTATAACACTCAACTATACTTCACAATTAAAGTATAGACAGTCGTATGCAAAAATAGTATCCAACTTTATGAGTTGGTATCAAACCACAAGGATTGATGACAAGGATTATATTTTTTTCGTTTGTCAATTCAAAGCTAACAAGCACATTGTATCAAAACAAGTATTTAAATTGGAGGAATTGGTAAGAAGGAATTTGTTTCAAAACTATGAATATTATTATTACTCAAGTAACACAAAGGGAGATTTATCAAGTTTAGAAACGACTATGGGTGAGGCAATTTTGATGGGGCTTCAAGTCAATATGTAACAATAAACTAGTTCACAATCAATCAATACATGGATAGCATTTGGTCAACATTATATCCAAAATTCTCTCGATCTAATGGATATGTGTATCTTGGATTCTTTCTAACCCTAAGATCTTACCATAAAACGTTCTGGATGTGGCGGTTGGTATTCTCACTTGATAACCCTCCAAAGAGACCCTTCATTTGTAGGAGATGGAGCATAGTACTTGTGACATGGAACAAGACATTCCTTACCGTTGGCAGTAGCCTAATGGCTCCGACAACTCTGTGTCCTATGGGTTCATCATCTATGTTAGCAAAGTCGTTCACGGTATCATTTTCATTCATGTGCTCATTCTTCCAACTGTTTTAACAATACAAAAGACACAAAAACGTAAAAGCAAAAAAAGTGAAAGAAAACAAAGGCAATCACTAGCCAATCCTCGACAACGATACCATTTTTTAATGACACTCAATTATACTTTGTAACTACACTATAGGCAGTCATGTGCAAAATTAATATACAACTTTGTGAGTTGGGATCGAACCACAAGGATTACATTTTGTTCGTTTGTCAACTCAAAGCTAACAAGCACATTGTATCAAAACAAGTTTTTGAATAGGGGGAATTGGTAACAAGGAATTTCTTTTAAAACTACGAATATTACTATCACTTAACACAAAAATAGATTTATCAAGTTTAAAAACGACAAGGGGTGTGTGCAATTTCGACAGGGCTTCAACTCAATAGGTAATAATTAACTAGTTCACAATGACCAATATATTCAAAATTCTCTCGATCTAATGGGTATGTGTATCTTGGATTCTTCTGAACCCTAAGACCTTATCATACAAAGCACCAAATATTGCTTGAATGGATTTACACTATTTCTAGGTCTAACCCTTAAATGAGAAATCAATCATATTTAAGACTATCTCTAACTCTAATTGAATGATTAATTTCTCAAGTCCTCACTAATGAAGTCTTACCGAACTTCACTTCCATTTTTCATGCAAAAGTGAAACTAGAGAGTTCATCCGATAAGAACCATTACTTTTTAGATTAATTCTTGAAGACAACAATAGATTCATGCATAATAATTAATTTTAGAACTATTCAATCACTACCCGTTCAAGTTTCTACACACACCATGCACACACACTCTTAGCAAGAAATTTAGCTGCTCATAAGTAAAGAAACAAATAATATACCATCATTGTAACACTCCATTTCATTCATAGTTAGCAACTAGATTTAGATCCAAGCTTTAAGTATCACAAATTTGTGTTTTCTTTCTTCAACAAGTAAGAAAAGTATTTTTCTCTCTACTTAGTTCTACAATGTCTGCTCTCCTCTAGACTATCTCACTTGGGGAAGATGATAATAGTAAAAACTTACACATATCCTTAAAACATTCTTGAAACCTTCCAAAGAGAGTCTTTTTGCATTAAGTAAGAAATTTCCCTTGAACTCCCGTCAGCCTCACTTATGTTGCACCTGCGAAACACAAGTTCACTTATGTTCAACACATGTTTAGTTCAAGTTCAACAATGCTTGGGCTAGTGGCACCTGCGTTTGCACCTACATTTTGCTCAACATAGTTGCACAATTCAGTTTCTTCCACTTGTATCTGCATTGCACCTGTGAAATGCAGGTGCAGTACTTATGCTGGACATCGATTCCATGTCTGTGTGTTCAGTAATATTTCATCTCAAATCCTTCATTCTTCATGTTCAAAGAAATGCTTGCATATAAGAGAACAAGGGCTCAAAATTCCTTCCTTTTGCATTAAAGCATAACAATAATTCATGAATAAGAGTCAAATAAGTTGGTATTTTACCAACTTATCAGAGCCCTATTTTCTGAAACTTTTCTATCTTCCTTACTCCCAGGCTATTTTTCCACTAGTTTAGGTTTTACATGTGCATTTACATCGGCCTTTTCGGTCCTTTTTTTGTATTCTGGCTAAACAAACATACCACAATGAGTGTTTATAGTAGACCACTTAGGAGTATCTAAATGTACTAGATATGTTCCCTTAGAAATATCTCCCAAATGATGTTCCAACCTGAATATTGAGAATGAGTGCAAAATTGCCCTTTTGAATATATTTTGGATTACGTTGTCTGATCTCTCCTGGTTTTCAACAACTTTTTCTAGCATGCTTTCTAGTCATGAATTCCCTTGATAATCAGAACTATGACTACTTTAACTCAACACATTTGATATATACCTGATTTGCGGTGGGACGACTTTAGGTGTATGAATCCTTCTGCTCGAAGTTGCTAAACTCTCTCCTGTGTTATGTTCCGTACTGCTGACTATACTCTGGGGAAGACCTATGAAGTCCTTACCTCCTTAACCGTAATGTCACAACCTGTAATTGAATGATATTTAAGGAGGGGGATCTCAGCAACCTTTCTGGTGATAATGTTAATGATTGAAGCTATATTGGCAATCAACTTATCTCTCTAATGATTTTTCTCCAATATTATTGTCAAAGCAAGAAATGCATCTGTAGTACCACATCTCTAATTGGTTAAATGCCATGACTTACTATGACTAGTCACTTTATCTAGAAACTCAGTGGCCTATAAAGAGACCTCCTGCTACACTATTCACCATAGATTAGTTTATTTTATCTACACCAAAGTAGAACATGTCAAGAAGTGTTTCATCGGAAAATCCATGTTGTGAGAATTTTGCAGTAGAAGATGTTGTTTCTCAACTCAGATTTTCTACAAAAATACATTTATATGAATGGAGTTTAGTGGAAACTCATCAACCCACGCTCTGAACTAGCCTATAAGAGAGTACTTGAAGATTCTAAGCTTAATAATCTCATTTGAGTTTTGATCATGCTATATAATGTAGTGCACATACACCTAGAATTTCTCAAATATTGATGAGGATCGTCATGAATAAAATTGAGGAAAAACTACTCAAATTTGAGTATCGAGTGATGGTGAATTTCGTCTTGACCACCTCATTATTTTCTTAGGGGATAAGGCACAAGTACCCCCTAGACTATGACCAAAATTCAAGAGACACAACTTAACTAAACTAATGTCAAGATCCAGACCGCCGTGATTGGCACCCACGCTAACCCTCCGGTGGGAGAACCACTACTACAACCCGACTAAGAAACTTAAAGAACTAAACCATTTAAAGATACAGAAGCAGGTTTAAATGACGAATTAAATATGGAGTTCCCATAAACTCCGAATGTTTAACAAAAACAACTAAGCATAATCCTCGCAGAAAGTCAACCCCTAGAACTTGAAAGTCATTGTACCAAAAATCTACTAATCAACAAGTCTAAGAAAAATGGGGTGCAACCCCGAACAACTAAACATAAGAAAAATGTCTGAACATCTAGTCTGAGTCCAAAAAGAATGGACTAAAATTAATGATGGATCCAAGGCAGCCTGAAAGAACTGGCTCACCCTCGAATCCGGTCTCGGTCAATGATCTCCTAACTGAGGTCTGTCAGTAGCCGCCTGAAGATGCCATGTACTCAACAAAAAAAGAGAAAGTGCAGTATCAGTACACGAAACCACGATGTACTGGTAGGATCATGCGGCTACTCCAGCAGGCGAAATATAAGCAAGTAATTACAACACAGGAAACACACATATACAGAATACATAATTCAATTATCATTTTAGGAGCAACATACAATTTCCCAATATCAATGACAGGTAGACAAGAATGTAATAATCACAAGTGGTCCTCTCATGGAACCCACACCCAAACTGTTAGTGTGTCGGAACGTGACATCCGATCCAATATACATGTGTCGGAACGTGACACCCGGTCCTATATATGTGTCGGAACGTGACACCTGGTCCAGTCAGCACAACCACTGTCACAATCACACCCATAATGAACAGTGCACATAGTCACACAGTCAAGTAACAGGTTCATGGCATGTAATTGTTCACACATAATCAGTTCATTAGATTCGATTCATGTTTCCCTATTCACATACATGCATAAATAAACTGGGTAATTAACAGGCATATATAACACAACAGGAAGTCGAACCATCACCTACCTCGAAACCAAGCTTGAATACTCCTAAGACACTTGAGCCTTCCCTTTCCGGAGTCTTGCGGCTTGTCTTGGTCTAAACAATTAATTAATGCAATGATCAATAAACAAGGTCTAAATTACCCAGATTATAACCAAAATATCAACCCAAGGCCAACCCATGATGCTAATGTTCAACTAGCGCTTTTCCCACCATTAACTTCAGGCCAAAACCCTCCCCCAACGATAATAAATAAGGATTCTAAGTTCTAAGAATCGAAATACGGATTAGGGGAGTAATTAACTTACCTTTGGCGCGAGAGTTTGTGGAAACTTGATGAGAAACTTCCCTAGGTCGTCCCTTAGCTCTTAAGAATAAGGTTTTAAAGAAAATAACATTTTTGGGGTTTTTCCCCGGTTGAAGTCTCGACTAGCCCATCACAGCGGGCCCCATCCCACCACAACCCCGCCCCGGTGGCTTGCACGGAGACAGAAACTCAGAATTTGAGTTCCAAGCTCCCATTTCGCAACACCCCTTCAAACCTTGACGTTCTAAAACTACCCTTTCACGCCGAGATTAGTTTCGGGAGTTCTACTCGCCCGAATTCAATTCCGTAAAGCTGTACAGACTCCTTAACGTCTTGGCTATCCACTCACGTGATCAAATCATAATTAAATTCCCCATCCATTACTGGATTGCCCTAGACCTCACCTGACTCAGATGTCATCCAAGTCTGGCCTAGGCTAGAAATTTTCAAGTTACTACTCAGAAGTTTTCTGGCCCAAATTCCTTTCCCATTGGAATTTCCATAACGATAGGTCATTACAATAGATACCAATTTACCCATAACTCATCCCCGAGTGATAAACTAGGAGAACTGGCTAAGGCAAGAGTAGAGTAGTACCTGAATCATCGAATAACTGGGGATACTTGTCTAGCATGTTGTTCTTAGTTTCCCAAGTAGCTTCCGCAACCGGACGATGCTTCCATTGAACTTTCACGAACTTTATCTCATTGGTCCTCAGCTTCGGACATCACGATCAAGAATTGCAACTGGTTCCTCCTCATACTTAAGGTCTTTGTCTAACAAAACTGAGTCCCATTTTATGATGTAATCTCCATCCCCATAATACTTCTTCAAAATGGACACATGAAACACTGAATGGACTCCAGATAGGCTAGGCGGTAAAGCCAACCTATAAGCCACTGGCCCTACACTGTCAAGAATCTCAAATGTCCCGATGTATCGAGTACTAAGCTTGCCTTTCTTTCCGAATCTCATCACCCCCTTTATGGGTGACACTTTTAGAAGAACTTGCTCACCAGCCTAAAATGTCATGTCTCTTGCCTTACGGTCTGCATACTTTTTCTGTCAACTCTGGGCTGCTATAAGCTTAGCTTGGATGCCTCTCACCTTATCCTGAGCATCTTTCACCAAATCAACCCCCAAAGGTTTCATATCTCCAGCCTCAACCGAACCAATTGAATACCTACACATCCTCCCATGCAATGCCTCAAATGGAGTCGTCTCAATACTTGAATGAGTAATATTGTTGTATGTAAACTTAACTAACAACAAAAGCTATTCCCAATAACCACCAAAGTTGATCGTACGCACGTCTGCAACATGTTCTCAAGGACCTTGAAACAATTATCAGGATGAATCTTTTCTCACATAAGCATGATAAAATTCTAAATCAATACTCGCTACGATTAGAAGTGAACCTGAACCAACCAACACACACTCATAATACCCAAACAATCATAGTTCTTATCAATATCTCTATCGCACAACATAAATTTCCATGAGCTTAAGTTATAAAAATTTGATCTTTAGATATCAGATACTCAACTAGGGAGAACCAAAATTATTTAATCCAAAGAATGAAATAATCAAGACACCACTCATCGAGCAATACATCCAAGCATACAAACCCTCTAACAATACTATCGAAATGCTAGATTAGTAATTGTGATTGTAGATTACCCTTAAGAACAGTAGAATTGGACCCAATTATCCCCACATTCAACCACACATAATTGATACATGACCACGACGACTAGATGAATATTAAGATTATCGGACAACCATAAATACGCATGGTAGCTCTTCTATAAATTCTCATAAGCAAGGTGGTACATGTAGAACCACTGGAATACTTTAACAACTCCAAGACAACACCAAATATGTCATCTGAAATAACCAAGTCTTCCCAATCATCCCACTCAATCAAGAGAACATCGTAGGATCGGTACACCTGATCCACCACTAGGGATCCACCCACAAAAGTGAAAACACATGTGAGCATAGATAGTGAATCATACTCACAACCATGTACAAAATTAAATAGATGGTCACATAAGAATTTACGAAATAAAGATTGAATAACACTAAAGGTTTTCCTCTGAAGAGTCGATACCAGCCATTTCCATTCAGTTGACTCCACATACTCTTCACATCATTCCACTGAAGCCCACACTCTCACTACTAACAACTATCATAAACACTCCGACCATTTACCTCACTCTAAACCAACACTTTTAAATGAAAACCTTTCTTAGGTACTTTAACAATCAAAAGTAATAAACTTTACGACTCAAACCATGTGTAAGTCCTTTCAAATGCTCAATACCTGATACAATTGATCATTTCTCACCTTACAAATTCATACCTTGACAAAATATATCACCACGAATGTAGATTTTAATGAAAATTTTGAATTGTAAATTCAACCCTATAACACAATCCCCTTATCTATCAACATTAGCTTATACCTGAAAGATTTTTTATGAATTCATGGATCTTCGCTTATCATTGATCGTCTCTCCATGGATCTTAAAATATATTTCACTAAAAATTCAATCGCACTCATTACTAAACTCAAAAACAAAAACAAAAGCACTTATCATCACACTCGAGCTAATATCTGTACACTCCTTTCTCAAGTCTTATCCAATATTTTTAACCAATCTGATGAACCCATGGCACTATTACCATAACCAGAGCATAACGGATGAAACCACACGTCTCTGAACCCCAATTCTCAACCCCTCTAAAGATACCTCATTAGCTCTTACAATCAGAGAAAAGTATTCTTTCTCTCACCTCTTTCTGAAGGCTACATTACATCCCACTATTTTTTTATTTTTTTATGACTTGAGATCCTTGCCATCACCACGAAGTCAACCTTTTCATCGACATGACACCTCAAACCGAGTTATACCAATCAAATTCAAAGCACTAATCCAATTTTATACTAACTTTCTTACTAAAATCTTCAATTGCCTTTACCCCAAGTATACTCACTGTGACTTTCTTTACCCATGAGCTTGTCATTCCGATATCAATCCACCCCTTTGGAGATTAAGATAAAATCATCAGTCCTCATTTAGAATCCTTAAGTTACACTTCACAACTTAAATGTAATAACGTCGTACCAAAGATTCACTACTAAAATCTTCTTGAAAAACAATGCTTAACCCAAGCATCTGTAGTAACAAACTAGTTGGTTTCTCAGATGTAAATGCAACCACGAATCACATTATATGAACATGTCATACCACTGATAACTCTTTAAGTAGTTAGTATTCACACTTGACAATCGACATATTTATTTCCATATAACACTAGTACCACACTATGAAAGTCCGTTAGATCCCTCACTAGAACACATCATACATATCAAGAAGGTCGTACCCAAATAGCCCACACATTTGTACCCATTGGATAGCTGCAGTACAATATCAAATTTGTTCTGTCTCTAGCCCAAGCGATCTGCATTATTTCTTAGATCATGTCGATTATAAAAGTAACACACTTAATAACTTTAACCAAGTAAGCGTCGCTACTATTTTAGTAGTCGTATCATGACCTTCTTTTATATACACTCAATCTAGGAAATCGTAGTAGATATTCTAACCTCAATTGTCGCAACATAATTTCATCAATTACTAAGCAACCCATACATGTTATGACAACAATACTAAATGCATTTTACAAAGTAATGGTGTTCATTATCTAGCCGTCCCTTACAAAACTTCTTGAATGTTGTCACCTTGGCAAAGTCTTCTGACTTCACCCCCTTCTACCTCCATCTCAAAATCAACGACTTCCTAAAAAGATTTTGCCGAAGCAACCACCTATAAAGCTTGAATCTGCAAATCTGACCTTAATCCCTTCACAAAGCGACGAATTTTCTCTTTTAAACTGAAGCAAAGTGGAGTACCATATTTGGATAAAACACAAAATTTGGCCTTATAGGCTGCAACAAATATATTATATTGCTCTATATTCCGGAACTCATCTCTCCTCTTATCCCTCAAAGTTCAGGGTATATACTTCTCCATAAAGAAAGCTGTAAAATATTTCCCAAGTCATGAGTAGTGCATTTACTAGTCGACACTCATATTAGACGACCACCACATTTTGGTATCTCCCTTAAACTGGTATATCATAAATTCAACACCAAATCGCTCTACCGTATCCATCTTATGAAGCGAATCATGACAATCAACAAGGAAATCATAAGCATCTTCAGATTCAGTGCCCACAAATAATGGGGATTTCAATTTAAAGAATTTAATAAAAAGATCATGTTGATCACTAGTCATTACATGCCCACATTAAATCGGGGAAACATGCTTATTTGGAAGGACGCATCCTCTCTTGCTAGTGTTGGTGTTACCACTTTTGTTGCTCTAGTTCTGACCATATGTGAAATAGAGTGAAGGAGTAAAGATACCAATTTGTATCACCTAGATACCAATTGGATTCAAGTAATAGCACGAAAGAAAGAAAGAAAGAATGAGTTTTCCTAAAGTCCTATAGTCTCTCGAAGAAAAGTACAGACGTCTCTGTACCGTTCCGTAAGACTCTACTAGACTCGTTTTGGTACAATAAGATCAGCGAACCTAGGGCTCTTATACAAACTTTGTCACGACCCAGACCACCGTGATTGGCACCCACACTAACTCTCTGGTGGGAGAACCACTACTACAACCCAACTAAGCAACTTAAAGAACTAAATCATTTAAAGATACGGAAGCAGGTTTAAATGACGAATTAAATATGGAGTTCCCATAAACTCCGAAGGTTTAACAAAAACAACTAAGCATAATCCTCACGGAAATTCAACCCCTAGAACCTGAAAGTCATTGTACCAAAACTCTACTAATCAAAAAGTCTAAGAAAAAGGGGGTGCAACCCCGAACAACTAAACATAAGAAAAATGTCTGAACATCTAGTATGAGTCCGAAAATAATGGACTAAAACTAATGATGGATCCATGGCAGCCTGAAAGAACTGGCTCACCCTCGAATCCGGTCTCGGTCAATGATCTCCTAACTGAGGTCTGTCAGTAGTTGCCTAAACATGCCCTGTACTCAACAAAGAAAGAACATGTGCAGTATCAGTACATGAAACCACGATGTACTGGTAGGATCACGCAGCTACTCCAGCAGGCGAAATATAAGCAAGTAATTACAACACAGTAAACACACATATACAGAATACATAATTCAATTATCATTTTAGGAGAAACATACAATTTCCCAATATCAATGACAGGTAGACAAGAATGTAATAATCACAAGTGGTCCTCTCATGGAACCCGCACCCAAACTGTTAGTGTGTCGGAACGTGACACCCGATCCAATATACATGTGTCGAAACGTGACACACCCAGTCCAGTCAGCACAACCACAATCAAAATCACACCCATAATGAACAGTGCACATAGTCACACAGTCAAGTAACAAGTTCATGACATGTAATTATTCACACATAATCATTTCATTAGATTCGATTCATGTTTTCCTATTCACATACATGCATGCATACAATGGGGCACTTAATAGGCATATATAACACAACAGGAAGTCGAACCATCACCTACCTCGAAACCAAGCATGAATACTCCTAAGACACTTGAGTCTTTCATTTCCAGAGTCTTGCAGCTCGTTCTTGGTCTAAACAATTAATTAATGCAAGGATCAATAAACAAGGTCTAAATTACCCAGATTATAATTAAAATATCAACCCAAGGCCAACCCATGATTCTAATGTTCAACTAGGGCTTTTTCCACCATTAACTTCCGGCCAAAACCCTCCCCCAATGATAATTAACAAGGATTCTAAGTTCTAAGAATTGAAATACGGATTAGGGGAGTAATTTAACTTACCTTTGGAGCGAGAATTCGTGGAAACTTGATGAGAAATTACCCTAGGTCGTCCCTTAGCTCTTAAGAATGAGGTTTTGCAGAAAATAATATTTTTGGGATTTTTTCCTGGTTTAAGTCGCGACTAGCCCACCACAGCGGCCTCGCCCAGGCGGAATTAACCCCGCCCCGGCGGCTTACACGGAGACAGAAACTCTGAATTTGAGTTCCAAGCTCCCATTTCGCAACACCCCTTCAAACCTTGACGTTCTAAAACTACCCTTTCACGCCGAGACCAGTTTCGGGAGTTCTACTCGTCCGAATTTGATTCTGTAAATTCGTACATACTCCTTAACGTCTTAGCTATCTACTCACGTGATCAAACTCATAATTGAGTTCCACATCCATTACCGGATTGCCCTAGACCTCACTGACTCAAATTTCGTCCAAGTATGGCCTAGGCTAGAAATTTTCAAGTTACTACTCAGATGTTTTTTGGCCCAAATTCCTTTTCCATTGGCTTTTCCATAACGACGAGAATAGGTCGTTACAACTAAGGTCCTATTACCTCCCTGAACTAATTTTTTTGTAATTTTGTACACCTTTTGGCTTACTTGGCACACTCTGTGACTTCACGCAGTTGAGGCGCGTGGGAGAAATTTGAATGCCACGTAAGCCAAAAAGGTGCACAAAATTACAAAAAAAAATGAGTTCAGGGGGTAAGAAGACCTTAGTTTAATTAAGGTGTGTCTCTGAAATTTCGTTCATAGTCTAAGGGGTACTTGTACCTTATCACATTGCTTAGGGCGGCACTATTGTATTTGCATATACAATTTCATAATTTTGGGTCGCAGGTGCAACATATATTGCTGCCAGATTCATTCATGCAACCTCTTATTCCTTTGGTTTCATCTTTTCACCAAGTTCACAACCAAAGCATACCAGACATATATAATGGAATAGAAGAAACTTATCAAAGTGAACATCAATAAGTAAGTTCAAACTATATTGTTCGACGACGACATCAAAATTTGATATGCTCAAGATACTTACTAAGATAATATAACACGAATGAATGCAAATATAGTAACTCAAATAAAGTTGAGGTCAAATTCAGTAGGGAATAGGGAGAAAGTAATACATATTGGTCAAGAACCAAATTCATGAACTGATTTCTATTATTAAGAGTTAAAAATAATTAGTATAAATTTAAAAAAAAATTGTTAATAATTAAATATGTAAACTTATAAGATTACAACACCAAGATTGTTTCTCACAATGGGATACTCAATTCATCTATAATGACATTGCTTTAAAATGAGTTGACATGACATAATTCGTCATTTAATCCATGTGAACATGTTTGGTCAATACACGCATAGGTTCAACAGAAGATTGTGAAAAAGTGTCAAAATGACATAACCGCGAATGACATGAAGTGTCTAAAATGAAAAAAACCTAGTTAAGGTGTCTAAAGAAAAATTAGTGTCAACTTTAGGAGGCCAGTAGTGGATTATGTAAGAATTATTTCTTACTTGTGGCCCAAATTTACTTGTGAGCCAAGTAATACCATAAATAATATTTAATAAAGAATAGATCTCGTCCGTATATTAGTTATTTGATGGACGTATCAGATTAAGTCTTAACCTCTATAAATTGGTCCTCCCTCCACCCATTAGGGTTACCACATAGTTTAAATTAATTCCATCACTGACAGCTGTGGTAACGTAAGGCTAGGGCAATGAGGTAGAAATCAATTTACTACTAACGCTTCCCCTTTTTACTGTGATGTTGTCTTTCGCATCAGGTATGTGTCTCTAACAATCTCTATGTAAGATTATCGTGTTCAAGATCCTGATGTATATTAAAGTATTTAATTTTACATGTGGTATCAGAGTCTGGATTGTTTGAACGGATAATCTTCGTATATAAAATAAATAAAAATTGCGTATTCACCTTACTTAGAGCTTGATTGCATGTATTCGGTGACGGAACTTCCCAGAGATTCTTTATAGGATCTGCTGACTTATTTAAATAATGGAGTACCATTAATTATCAATTATGTATGAAACAAATATTTTCGTAAGACTAGTGTTATAATTAAAATATGTATGACGTAGATTTCTGTCCTCCGATCCATTATAATTTATAGGGAAAGCAAAAGTTGCAATGCCCAGTATTAGTCCATTACTGATTTAGCTAGTTTATGTGAAAAACTCGCAAGTTAATTTAATTTAATAGTTATGTTTTATTTTAGATTGTGCAATAAATTAAAGTGATCGTTATACTAAGTAATAAATAATGTGTGTATTTAGTGCAATATAGTTTGTTACTCACCAAAGTAGTCAAATTAGAAAAATTAATGTCTACACATATAGTATTTATGATCACTTGATGCATGTATTATGTTTCTATAATTTGTTAGTCACCAAAGTGGCCAAACTAAAATGTATAAAATTATTCACATGCACAAAAATTTATGATATTATGTGTGCATTTGTATTTATATTGTTAGTCAGCAAAGTGGCCAAACTAGTATGGTTAAGAAAAATATGCATTCATAAAATTGTCATTTATCTATGAAGGTTAATTAAACATCTATATATTTTTAAAAATAGATAAATTGACTTTCACTATTGCTAGAACTTAAGAATTTACCCAAAGGTAAATCTATCATTCTACGAATAGTAAAAATTATGAGGTAAATTAATATTTTTTAGTCAAACATATATTGTATATCCAAAGATGTCGCGTATGTTTGATTAAAAATATTCAATTACCTACTAAAGATAAAAATAATATTTAAATTATAATAATGTATTGTAGTAACTACCAAAAGGAGAATTATGATAAATTTTTATCTCTTTACTGAATTCACATTATTTTCTGATTTGTGAGCATGTATATCTATTTTGCAGTTATTCCTCTTCATTCGCATGTTTCGTCTGTTACTGTGTTCAATGGATTGAACTTCTCTGAATGGCATGAACAAGTCTAATTCCACTTAGGTGTGATGGATCTTGACTTGGCTCTGCTGAATAGCAAACCTACTAACATTACTAATAAGAGCAGTGAGGATGAGAAGTATTTTCATAAATCATGGGAGCGCTCTAACAGATTAAGCCTTATTTTCATGCGAATAATTTTTGCTAACAACATTAAGAGTACTATTCCACAAATATAAAGTGTCAGGGAATACCTAAAGTTTGTGGAAGAGCGTTTTCGTTCCGCTGATAAGTCTCTCGCTAGTACACTAATGGTTGAACTCACAACCCTGAAGTTTGATAGGTCACGTAGTATACCAAATCATATCATCGAGATGACCAATATTGCAGCAAAACTTCGAACCTTGGGGATGAAAGTGGATGACACCTTCTTGGTTCGATTTATTCTGAACTCGTTGCATCTTGAGTATGGATCATTCCAAATTAACTATAACACTATTAAGGATAAGTGAGATGTTAGTGAATTGTCCAATATGCTTACTCAAGAGGAGTCAAGACTTAAGAAACAAGAAGGTCATTCTATTAACCTCATGGGGCAAGGAGCTGGTAAAGGACTTAAAGTGAAGGCCAATAAGTTTAAGAAAAAGAAAGCACTTGCTAAAGTTCCACAGGATGCTCACAAGGAACTCAAGGCTGATGTATGTCGTTTTTGTAAAAAGGAAGAACACTATCAAAAAGATTTCCAGAAACGTAAAGCTTGGTTTGAAAAGAAAGGTACATTTAGTGCTTTTGTATGTTTCGAATCAAATTTAGTAGAAGTTCCTAATAATCCTTGGTGGCTTGATTCTGGTGCAACTACTCATGTATCCACTATGTTGCATGGATTCACTACAATCCAAACTACAAATCCAAATAAGGATTTCTTGTTCATGGGAAATCGTATGAAATCTCAAATTGAAGGCATAGGGACTTATCGGTTGATCTTGGAGACTGGACATCACCTTAATCTATTACAGACTCTTTATGTTCCTTCAGTTTCTAGGAATTTGATTTCTCTTTCAAGACTTGATGTTTTTGGATTTGATTTTAAGTTGGGACATGGATGTTTCAATTTATATAAGAACAATGTTTTTTATGGTTCTGGTGTTCTTATTGATGGTTTATATAGATTGAAACTCGATAATAATTTTTTTGAATCCCTTCTTACTATTCATCAAAATGTTGGAAGTAAACGTAGTTCACTAAATAAAAGTTCTGCTTATTTGTGGCATAAATGTTTGGGTCATGTATCCAAAGAAAGATTAAAAATATTAGTAAAGAATGAGATTCTTCTTAATCTGAATTTTATTGATCTTGATATATGTTTGGATTTTATTAAAGGAACGCAAACCAAGCATACCAAAAAAGGTGCCACAAGGAACACTCAGCTTCTTGAAATTATACACACTGATATTTGCGGACCCTTTGATGTTCCATCTTTTGGTGGAGAAAAATATTGTATCACCTTTATCGATAATTTTTCACGTTATGGATTTATCTATTTGTTGAAAGAAAAATCTCAAGCAGCAGACACCCTCAAAGTGTACGTTAATGAGGTTGAAAGACAATTAGATAGGAAAGTGAAAATCATTAGGTCAGATAGAGATGGTGAATATTATGGAAAGTATAACGAATTAGGACAATGTCCAGGTCCATTTATAAAATTCCTTGAAGAACATGACATATGTGCACATTATACTATGCCAGGAACACCTCAACAAAACGGTTCTGCAGAAAGGCATAATAGAACACTTATGGATATGGTTAGCAGTATGATGAGTAATTCCTCATTACCCATATCATTGTGGATGTATGCTCTTAAAACCGTTGTATATTTATTGAACAGGATTCCTAGTAAGGCAGTTTCAAAGACCCTTTTCGAACTGTAGACTGGAAGGAAACCTAGTTTAAGACACCTGCATGTTTGGGGTTGTCAAGCGGAAGCTAAAATTTATAATCCACATGAAAAGAAATTAGATTCTCGAACGATAAGTGGTTACTTTATTGGTTATCCAGAGAAATCTAAAGGGTATAGGTTTTAGTGTCCAAATCATAGTTCCAGAATTGTTGAAACCGGTAATACAAAATTCATTGATAATGGTGAAGTTAGTGGGAGTGTTGAACGACAAAGTGTAAAAATTAATGAGGTAAGGATAAATATTGCATTGCCCATGAATGTACCTACTTCCGCACCAATAACAAATGTTGTTCATCTTGTTGAAGAACATTTTAACAATTTTCAACAACATTTGAGTGAAAACACTTCAAGATGGAACTAACTCACAAGTATCTGACGCAAATGAACCACAAACAGTGTCGTTAAGAAAATCTCAAAGAGAAAGAAAATCGGGCATTTCTGATGATTATGTGATGTATTTGCAAGAGTCAGATTTAACATTAGAATTAATAAAGAATCGGTTTCATTTTCACAGGCCAGAGAAAGCACCGAGTCTGATAAATGGATTGATGCCATGAATGAAGAGTTAAAATCCATGGAATAAAACAAAGTCTGGGATCTCGTTCAATTACCAAAAAGTTCTAAAAGAATCCGGTGTAGATGGGTCTTCAAGACCAAACGCGATTCAAATGGTAATATTGAATGATATAAAGCAGATTTGTTGCCAAGGGATACACTCAAAAAGGAGGCATTGATTATAAAGAGACTTTTTCACCGATCTCAAAGAAAGACTCATTAAGAATTATTTTGACTTTGGTAGCTCAGTATGATTTAGATTTACATCAAATGGATGTGAAAACTGTCTTTCTTAATGGAGACCTCGAGGAGGATGTTTATATGGACCAACCAGAGGGTTTCGAAATTAAAGGAAAAGATCAAATGATGTGTAAGCTAAAGAAGTCAATATATGAACTCAAACAAGCCTCACGACAATGATATATAAAGTTTAATGATACCATAACATCTTTTGAATATAAGGAGATTACCGTTGATCGGTGTATAAACCAAAAGATCAGTGGGATTAAGGGTTCGCACCTTGAATCATGCCACTGTTCTTCTACCAGATCCTAATATCCTTTTTCAAGAAAAAATATGATATTGTAGGTTAATGTTTACAACAACCAATTAATAATCAAGAATGAGAAGAAGATTAATTTCTGACTATCCTAATATTATGTATTGCATGAAAACGTAATGACCTTTACAGCCTCATTAGAAGATTTACCTACTAATGCTTGAAGGTAAACTAGGAAAATATCAAGTTAAGGAATTCATAACACTTACAAATGATAATGAAATTGAACTCAAAAACTAAAAAATGAATACTAATGTCAACTATTATCAAAATAAGACTATGTAGGCTATTTTTAATGACCCACAAAATTAAAATCTTAAAAATATCAAACTTCTCTGCTGACATGATATGCGACCCAATTCAGGATGATTTATACACCCTGCACTAGATCCATTTTTGAGAATATATATTGACTTGTGACACCTACTAAGGTCTATAAAATAGTTTAGAGAAGTCACTTCTTCCTGAGTAAAAGACATTAATAGGTTATAGTGGTTTGGTGATCTTCTTCTAATCATTCACCTCTAGAGTCTTGTATTTAATATATGTCATCTTCCTTCTCTCATTCATTAAATTATGAAAGAATCTATTATTTATATCCCCTTATACATGTCAGGTAACTTTAGCCTTTTATCTCCATAAAGACATTTCTTTAATTTTATATATGTCAACCATTCTATTGCAAAATTCAAGCTTCGATTAGCTTTGTGGTTTGTCATATCTGATTAAATGTTTTATGATATAGTTCTTTTTCTACTGTGGTTTTGTTGATTATTTCGTCTATGTTATTCTTCATATTTCTTAAATGTCTGATATCTTGTGTTCTTAAGTATAGATCTAAATATAGTTTTATTAGACTCTGTAATGTATCTATCTCTTCTTTTACTTCTATCCATTGTTGTAGATATTCTTGTTTTATCATCTTATATTGAATGTTTTCAGGTAATATTTTTCCTTTAATAATTCAAGCCTCCTTATTTCTTCAATATTGTTTATAATATATTCTAGATATTCCATATTTTGAGTTTTGATATATTCATTTATGTTAGTGCGGATCTTATAATAAGTTTATATCTTCTATTGTTTCTAACCAATATTTCAGATATTCGTAGTTGATTATTGATCTGAATATAAGTCTATGTCTGAAAATATATCTGAGTGAGCATCTATTTCTAATAGATCATATAAGGTTACTATATCAAAATTGTACCAATTTTGGTCTATTATATCTATTATTTCTTTATAGATTTTTTCTCTTAATTCTGTTATTAAATCTTTTAATGCGTATAATATAGTTATCTTTTTTTCATCAGTTATTATTT
>JAJONR010032078.1:0-22004 GCA_029582245.1 Solanum etuberosum
AAAGTTCCAACAGATGACAAATTATTGAGGATGGGAATGAATGTAGCTTCCAGATGCTATTGTTGTAGAATCCCACAACAAGAAACTCTACAACACCTATTTTTGACCGGAAGTTTTGCAACAGAGGTATGAAATATTTTCAGAAAGGCAGCTGATCTACAGATGTGATAACTTGGGAACTATGGAAGAGGAGAAATTCTATCAAATATGGGGGACAAGTGAGCTTTGAAAGGGTGGTTCATGAAATCAATGTCAATCTAATGTACTTGACAAAAATGAGGTACCCATGGCTGGAAAACATTCCTTTCTTGTGGCTAGATTTGGTAGAGTATTGTGATCACTAAAACTGTGTATTGGAAAGCCCCTTTTGAGAATTGGTACAAATGCAATACTATGGGGTCTCAAGAGGCAATCCAGGGTCTAGTTCTTATGGATTCTGTGTAAAGAATTCACATGGAGATTTGGTATTTGCACAGTGTAAGGAAATAGGGGACACTACCAATATAGTAGCTAAGGCTAGAGCCATCCTGAAGGGACTATCTTACTGTGTAGATCAGGAGCTTCAGCCACTGATTTTGGAGACAGATTCTATGCTAATGAAGAAAGTGGTTGAAGGGGACTGGAAGATACCGTGGTGTATTATTACTGAAGTGGAAAAGATCAGAAGTTTGATGTTAAACTTCAATGTGATAATACAACATGTATATCGAGAAGGCAACTCACCGACAAATTTTTTATCTAACCAAGCTTTTGTTTTTGCAGGTAACGACCAACTTTTACTGCTTTTCTGAATTTCCTTGTGCAGGGAGGAAAATTCTTAACCTAGACAAGAATCAGACACCTAATCTCAGATTCAGAGCGGCCAATAATCCAAACCATCATTGAAGCCCCTCCTGGCCCTGTAACTCTAATATTGACAATACTCCAGTGTGTGGTATTAGCCTTTGGCTCAATCTACTGAAGGATTATCAATATATGAGAAATAGAGGCCAAAGAGGCTAACAATGGTGAATTTACGAAGATATCAGAACTGGTGGACTCCCTATTTGATCCGAAAGTATTGAAGATTCACAGGTAACTCTAGATGTGTTATTCCAAAACTCGGAGACTACCTCCACGTGGTTACAAGCATGTCTTTGGTGAGAGATTGAAGGACATAATATGGTGGAGACCACAGGTAAAGGAATACATCTAATTTTACATAAAAATCTATGATACAAGAAGACCAAAACCTTGCCAACAAAATCTAGTGCTGAACAACAAAAGTTTCATTCAAAGGGAAGAACAAAATAGAGGAGAAAACAATGATTCAGCCACAAAGATTACAACATAGATAGCAGACAACATACAACAGAGAAAAAAGAACATTCAGGGCTTCTTCCTCACAGAAAATATGGGGAAAACACTAGGTATAAATGAAATCAATGACATTTACATCAGTGAATATATCAAGAAGATCTGAGGGTTGAAGATACCTGAAACTTAGCAAAGAGAAGGACAAAATTTGATTCTGGAGTGGAGAGAAATTGCTGGTTCATTCCGGCGAGCCACCATCTCTGCCGCCAAAAGAAGCAAAATCCTTGCAAGATTGATGATCTTCGGACATAGCAGCTACAGGTTTCTATTTTTGTTTCCTTTTTAATGGCTATTTTTTCTTTTTATTTGCTTTTGGTTGGGGATGTTGTTTTGGCTTCTTGAACCTTTGGTGTCAAGAGCATTTATTATTTTATAAATAAAATATCCACTATGTTTAGTGGTTACCAAAAAAAAAAGAAAAAGAGAAACCCCTCTCTTCTTCGAGACCCGCTTCCTTTTTACCGGTGCCGGCGGCAACTACGACGCCAACAACTTCTCTTTCATTCAATTTTATCCCTTTCACCGGCATATGCAGTACATCATTGTTGCCTGCCCAAACCAAATACTCATTCTTTTTCATACTGATAGCATCGAAATCTCCTATTCATTGTCTCATCTTCTTTCCATCAGTAATCATTTATCAGAATTGCAAAATATAATAACAAACTTTTATCCGAAAAAATTAATTCATATTTTTCGCATCGAAATAAATGAAGTTTCACCGGAATATTTGAGACGCAGATCTACATAAGAAAAACGAAAAAAGAAAAAGAAGAACCGTAGAGTGTGAGAGAAAGAGAGAGGTGGAGGGAATGGGGTAGGTTGTGCGTGTGTGTAAGACAACTGATGGAAATGGTGGATGAGAAATTGAGAATAGTTGCAGGGAAGGGAATATTGAGATGGGGAAGAAGACTCTTTGTTCTTCTTTATTTTAGTTAATTGTTTTTTTTTCTTTTTAATTAATTCAGGTGTATAATTTAGGAAAAAAAAGAAAAACAATTATTTTTAATAGCATTACGCGCCTGAAGAGAGTGAAACACACGTTTTTTGCTATGTCAGCATTTTGAGTCCAATAGGAATGACTTTTGAACAATTGAGGTGTTCAATAGGCACAACCTATAATTAAAGTATCTAAGTAAAATATGCGGACAACTTTAAAGGGCTACATATAATTTAAGACTGTAGATAAAATTAAACTCATAAAATATAACAAGTACTTTCTCATTGATTTTTTTTTTATTAAAAAAATTATATTGATTCTCTTTTTACATAAAGTAGAGTAACTTATCAAAAATACAAAGATAATATTTGAATAATAAAACAAAAAAATTAAACGCTAGGATAATAAAATATTTTACTATAGTGGTAATAGTAAATAAACTAGCCCTCTATATAAAGACTTTAAATTGAGTGGTCACATGTAAAAAAAAATCTATCCATTCATTCATTATAAATTAGGAGTGAATTATTGTCCTTGTATCCTCTCCATCACCAATTCTCATCTAGAAAGAAAATTTAATGGAAGGCTTGCCTGTGGGAGTTCATGATGCAGTCCCTCGTCGCTCTGCCAATTACCATAAAAGTATTTGGGGAGACTATTTCCTTCATAATACTTCTGATTCTATGGTAATTTAATGCTGGACTAATTAAAACAACTCACTAATCATGCAATCTTCTTAATTAATTACTTTTCAATTTTTTGTGTTTCTCGATTTTCTATATTTATATTCAAAATTCTCCTTCTTTATGTTTTTCTTTGTAATTAAAAATCCTAACTCTGCCTCTGAATTACTTTTAGACAAACAAAGGGTATGTTGAGGTTCGATAAGAATATTTAAAGAAGACTTTATATGAAATGAATCATATATAGTTGTATTTTTGAGCATGTTCAACTTCCAAAATTTCTGGAGTCTTACACTACGTATGGCATTAGTTGTAAAGGGAAGACATATATACAAATTTCTATTAGTTCTTCATTTCATATTAAAAAATGTCAAAGTGAAACCAAAGCTGCTTGACTTCTTTATTTATTTTTCCTTGTAATAAAAAATCCTAACTCCACCACTGGATTGTTGACTTCCTAGCAAATTCATCCTCGGGAAAAGGAACAAGCTCAAGATTTGAAAGAAGAAGTGAGGAGGATGTTAATCGCAATCCCTAATACTTCTTTAGAAAAGCTTGAGTTGATTGAAAAAATCCAACGCTCAGGAGTATCATACCACTTTGAAGAGGAAATTGAGGCATCGCTGCAAATGATATACGAAGCGTACCACGAATGCAACAACATATTTAGGGACGATAATCTTTATGTTGTAGCTCTTGGATTTCGTTTGCTAAGACAACAAGGCTATTTTGTATCTTCTGGTAAGTCACAAATTAACCTGTCTTCTCAATATTATCTACTTGAATTTACTTTAAGGACATGTGCGGTGTGATGGATAAAGGAAAATAATCAGTAATAAATTTTTAGTATTCCTTAATTCCATGTTTGATTATAAAGTTTTAGATAATTAATCCTAGGACTGTGTTGGGATGTACTATTCGGACCTCTGGTTGGAATAATAATTTAGGGATAACTTATCTTAAGATAAAATAGTTAAATGATGACTTTTCACATTCTTTACATTTGGAGTGTATTTTTGTAAGCTAACAACTTATTTTTAGAAATTATGCAATTCATATTGTTTTTAACATAAAAAACCAACCATTCACTAATAAATAATATCAGGTTAACTAAATATTCCATTATAACTAATTCCAACATAATTAATCATTTGGTCCACCACTCAAGACCAAGGACTTTTCATTTCAATGGAATTCTCAGAGATATTTTCCTCTTTTCCTTTTATCATATATTTTAAGAATTTATTTTTAATTTATTTTAAATTCTAGTTAATTTCAAAGTCCAAAATATTATTTATAATAATTAAAAATAGTAAATGACAATTTTGTATATGATAGGGTCATTCAATGAAGGGAAAAAGTTGAATCAAAATTTCTAAGAACCTTCATGCTTTTAATATACTTAAATAGAAGATTAATGAAGTACCAGATGGTAAGTTTCGGTCCTTAGGTTCCTTGTAACATTAGCTCTTTTTTTTTAATGACAATGAAATTTAAATCAGTTTACTGTTTTGCCTATACTATCTCCATAACTTTTCAAAAAATATTTGAGATGGAGTTTGTCATCAAAGATATAGATAGAAACACAAAAGGGACGTAATATCAAACACCTTAAAGAGGAAAAAGAAACCATATGAAAAAAAAAAATTAGGTTCCTTGTAATATTAGCTCTTTTTATGTTAATGACAATAACGTTCAAATCAGTTTATACTTTTCCTAAAGAGTCTGGTATGGAAAGAGAATATATTATCAAACACCTTAAAAATAAAAAAGAAATCTTATGAAAATAATTAGGTTCCTTGTAACGTTAACTCTTTTTTTGTTAATGACAATGACGTTCAAATTAGTTTATAATTTTACCAATTATCCCCCACAACTTCTCAAATATTATAGCTCTGCCTCTCTCATGTACTGATGCATATTAATCATTAATATAAGTATCTTATTTAACCAAAAAAGAAAAGTTTCGGTCCTTGGGTTCCTTGTAACATTAGCTTTTTTTTTGTTAATGACAATGACATTTATATCAATTTACTATTTTGCCTATTTATCTCCACATCTTCTCAAAAAAATATTTGAGATGGAGTCTGTCATCAAAGATATAGATAGAAAGACAAAAGGATCTTGCGTGGGAAGAGCACGTAATATCAAACACCTTAAAAAGGAAAAAGAAACCATAGGAAAAAAATTTAGGTTCCTTGTAATATTAGCTCTTTTCTTGTTAATGACAATGACGTTCTCAGTTTATAGTTTTCCTAAAGAGTCAGGTATGGAAAGAGAATATAATATCAAACACCTTAAAAAGAAAAAAAGAAACCTTATGAAAAAATTAGGTTCCTTGTAAAATTAACTCTTTTTTTGTTAGTGACAATGACGTTTAAATTAGTTTATAATTTTGCATATTTTCTCCACAACTTCTCAAATATTTGTGATGGTGTTTATCATCAAAGAGACAGATAGAAAGACAAAAGGGTCTGATGTGGAAAGAGAATGTAATATCAAACACCTTAAAATGGAAAAAGACACCATAGGAAAAAATATTAGGTTCCTTGTAATATTAACTCCTTTTTTGTTAATAACAATGACGTTCAAATCAGTTTATAATTTTGCCTATTATCTCCATAGAAAGACAAAAGGGTCCGACGTGGAAAGAGAATCTGATATCAAACACCTTTAAAAGGAAAAAAGAAACCCTAGGAAAAAATTAGGTTCCTTATAACATTAACTCTTATTTTGTTAATGACAATGACGTTCAAATCAATTTACAATTTTGCGTATTATCTCCTCAGCTTCTAAAAAAATATATGAGATAAAGTCTATCATCAAAGAGATAATTAGAAAAACGAAAGACCCAGCATGGAAAGAAAATTTGAAATTAGATACGTTAAAAGAGAAAGACAAACCTTAGGGAAGAAATGTCCTTTCCGCTCACTTTTTGCAATATTTCTTCGGTCTATCTATGTCTCTCTTGTAACCAATCCATAGCCAACCTCACATATCAATATTGCAATGGTGCATCAATGCATTTCCTCTTCACATCAAGGGCGGAGTCATGTGGTTGTCAGAGTGTCCAATTGGACACCCTTCGTCGAGAAAAAAATATCGTATATACAAGTAAAATGATACACGAAGTGATTATAGAACATATTTTGGACACCCTTGACATTACAGATTGTTGTAGCCTAGCGATTAGACGCCTTGAATGAGCCAATGGTCATGTGTTCGAATCTCACTAGCAGTGATTCCTAGCTCTGCCACTGATTCACATGTCCGAACCATCTAAGTGTTGCTTTCCGCATTTTATCTTCCATCGAGACCACTTCTTTCTTGTCTTAGATATCCTCATTTCTAATGTTACCTCTCCTAATGTGCCTAAACATCCACCCCAACATCTCCATTTCTACAACTTTCAACTTCATATATAAGTGTATGATATCTGTTAACTAACTTTGAATGGTTAATTTTGTGTAAACAGATGTGTTCGAAAAGTTCAAGGATTGTGAAGGAAAGTTTGAAAAGGCATTGGCTACAAATGTACCAGCAATGTTAAGTTTTTATGAAGCTACACATCTTAGAGTTCATGGAGAGGATATTCTCGAGCAAGCCCTAGTCTTCACATCAAGTCATCTAAAATCCATGATGCCTTCCTTGAGTGATTTATTTAGGGAACAAGTTATGAATGCCCTAAATCAACCAATCCGTATGAACTTACCAAGGGTAGATGCAAGGAGAATCATATCTATATACCAAAAGTATGACACAAGGGATATAGTAGTACTTGAATTTGCTAAATTGGACTTCAACTTGTTGCAAAAGGTACATAAGAAGGAGTTAAGTCACATTACAAGGTAAGATGTGATGCCACAAAACCATTTAGCCGTAATAGTTATTGCCGCAAAAATATTTAGCAATAGTTGAGTCAATACCATTGCATCCAGAGTCGCTAAAGTCTTTAACATAGCGTATATAGAGAGTTGGTTATAAATATCTATATTTATTATTGCCGCAAAATATAATATAGTGACAATTATATTATTGCCGCTAATTCCTTTATAGGACTTGGGAAGTACTTTTGTTAAAGACTGATTCGAAGATTGCGTTTTTGGATTTAGGTGGTGGAGAGATTTGGACTTTGTAACAAAGTATCCTTTTGCAAGAGATCAATTAGTTGAGTCCTACTTTTGGGCATTGTCAGTGTATTTCGAGCCAAAATTTGCAATGGCAAGAAGAATGTTGGCTAAAATAATTGCCTTGGCTACCATTATCGATGACATCTACGATGTATATGGAGCTTATGACGAACTTAGGTGTTTCACACATGTAATAGAGAGGTTTGTTTCAAAAGTATTTTTACTTTCTTAAATCTGTTTGAAGTAAAAATAGGACAAACAAATTGAAATGGAGGAAGTATATAATTTCTTTTTTGTTAATATTACTCTGCTCGATTTGATCAAGATGATGCTTGAATAGCAGTTCGGACTCTAAACGTAGTGCCATTGATCAATTGCCATCATACATGAGACCGTGCTATCTTGCCATTCTTGACGTATATACTGAAATGGAGGAAGAATTGGCCAAGAAAGGTGAAACCTATCGCCTTTACTATGCCAAAAATGAGGTCATAATCATACACTTCGTATTATTACATTCTTCATTTCTTGCCATTGATATATTTTCTATTGTTCCTAGTATGACCATATAGTTATCAACTAATATTTTGTTTTTTTTTCTCAGATGAAAAAGTTGATTAGGGCGTATTTTGACGAGGCAAAGCGGTATCATTCAGACTGTTCTGTTCCAACTTTTGAGTAGTATATAAAGGTTTCACTTGTTTCGAGTGGTTACATGATGGTTGCAACAATTTCTTTGGTTGGCATAGAGGATAATTTGATGAACAAAAATATCATGGATTGGGTAACAAAGGAACCCTTAATTGTTAAAGCGTCAACAGTAATTGCCAGACTCATGGATGTCATTGCTAGACATGAAGTAAGAATTTTAATTTCTTTTTTTTTGGCTTATTGAAGTTCTTTCTTTGCAATTTCCTTTGTGTAAGGCCTTCTAATTTCATGGAGAAAAGTCTTTTAAGTATGATAAGAATTATATATGTTATAACTACCAATTAAACCTTCTAGTTGGATGGGGTTGAGCTAATATTTTTTAGCCAATTTGAAATTGGAGCTTTTAAAAATTGGCTAGTAAAAAATGCTTCAAACTTAAAATTCTTGATTCGTCTCTGCTTGCCTACCTCGTAAGGATGGTCTATTTTAACCGATGGATGGGTCAAAAATCTTTAAAAGGTAAAGTTCTTAGATAGGGACGGCAGAAATATCCAATTTTGGGATCACTATTTAATTGTGCCCTAATTTCATTTTTTTTTAAAACTTATGTACTTTGGACATAACTTCAGACATACGTGAATAAAGTAACAATATCCTTGTTTGAAGTTGGGAAGTCACAACATATTACTGAAGTGCAACCATTGTCTGCACTTCAGACATATGTTATAATTATGTGTGTCTTATGTTGTTACATGACATCCTATATTTTTCAAATTTATATAACTATTAGGACACATTTATTTTAGTTTGAGCAAGAAAAAGGGCATGAACCATCAGCAATGGAGTGCTTTATGACACAAAATGGAACTTCAAAAGAAGAGGCGATTTCGGAGCTTCAAAAATTAGTAAACGATGCATGGAAAGATGTAAACAAGCAATGTTTGAGTCCAACTAAAGTACCAATGCTTATTCTCGTTCGAGTTCTCAATCTTGAACGTGTGATAGATCTCCTTTACAAAGATGGAGATGTATTTACTCATTCCACAACCCACCTCAAGGACATCATTACATCAATATTGGTTGATCCAATTCCATAATTGTTGCGTCCAAACGCACACACAAGTGTACGTGATCGTGCAATTAATAAAGTAGCCCTTTTGAAGAGTCGGATATCGTACCCACAAGGACTCAAGATTAGATTATAATTGATTCTTACAATAACTATAAATTAAAGCAACTGTTTCCAGAAAGATTGATGTATTATTCTAAGTGACCAACTATTTAAAGTACCTAAGTAAACTAATATGATTCAATTTTAAGTTGGAGTTAAAAATGTGACTTGGGTAATTCCAGGGTTGCAGCCTGCTTTTTGGATTCATGCATATTATATCTTCTAATGGACGTCAATTGGTTATCAAATCACTGATTTACAGGGTTAAATGTATGATCATGGTCTCCCAACCTCTAATCACCTACTTTAATTGGCAGTCCAACTATATTGTTGAGCGGGGATAGACCGAACCAATTACCGAGTATTCATTTTCATCCTGTCTATTAACCAAGCAAGGTCTCTAGGTATATTCCTCTCCTAGATACAAATCAACCCTAATTCTAGAGAAGATCATACTCTTTTTTTTTCTACGTTCTATCCTCCTATTCCTCTCTCGAGTTCAATTCGGAGAATGAGTTTATTTCAATGGTGTTCATTCACAAAATACGAAATTAAGAACAAAAGAGTAATTCATACGATAACCAACATTAATCCATCAAATTCAATAATATACAGTCATCATATAGCCACAACCATAGAAGAAGGGAATTTATCTACTCATGATGTGATTCTCAATCTTTAAGTATTCAATAAACATTAGAGAAATCGATAGAATTAAAGATTAGGAATGAACCCTAAAATAGAAGATATAGCTCTCCAAGTCGCCTTTCTTCAAAAGCCAAAAAAAGAATAATTAATATAATAAATCCGAGTCTATTTATAATTTGGGAAAAGTCGGCATGAAATCTGAACCCAGGTCCGCATTGCCACTGCATTTTGAAATTCACTTTTCTTGAACTCCTCTTTTCCGCTATGCGAAGAGGATACATAGTCCTCTGCCTCAACATCCTCAAAGTGGAAAAATAAATAATTCCCTCTCCGCGATACGGTGCTGGAGATTTACTCACTTTGAACTTCCTTTTCTCCTTTGACACTTTATCGGTTGTGCTTTTGCGCTTGGGCCCAATGCTCACTGCACGTACTGTCACTTTTGTGCCCATTTTCCTCTTGCTTCCCAACCTACAAGCACTAATCATATTAGTTAATCATAATGCAATAACACGACTCCAACACTATCAATAACTAAAGAATTTCTCAAACTTTGCTAAAGCATGGGTGTTGTTTGGCTCCTAGGCATATAAATATGCCCAATATCACAACCCCACACTTAGAGATTTATCCGTCCTCGAACAATTTCATATGTCTGTTCCCTAGACCTAGACTCACTAAAAATAGTATATGTACTTCAGCTACTTACTTTCAGGAATCTTTAGATCAAGCCACAATAAGCATGTTTTCATTCACACTTGGCCTTGGCCATCATAAAAACACCACATGACCCCAAGTATTGACTCAAAAACTTTTAGCAACTTAAACATTAAAGCTTCATGCCAGCCATCAGATGTCACCTATCTTTCATCAAACAAGTGCCCTCACACAGAGAAATTAGTCCACAAACTCACTCACAAGATTTAGTATAAAGTATGGACTTATCATCAAGAATCAAATCTCACACTCACAAAGAACATTCACAAGTTTGCACACAGAACCATAGGCTTGCCCATTATGTATATCTGCACCAATTAAGCATGATTTGAAAAGAATAAAATAGGACTTTTACGGGTTGTAATGTAGGCTAGGGGACGGGCAGGAAAACTATGTAATAGTGACTTACACTATCATTTCACGAATTCCCCAAAAATCTTTATTACGTTTGCCATTTTTTTTAATATGGGGCTCATTCATTCAATGAGGGCTTTTTCATCTCCTTGCGGCTATCATTGGTCACCTTTTGACCCTAAACCATCTACTGGCTTTCAATTCTACCAATTCCAATTAGTCTATGCTACAGTGCTTAGGTAATCAGGGTGCAAACAACTAGGGATTCGATAAAATAGTTCAGGTACAAGTAAGGCTACCAACAAAAGGCTACATGATTAAAGGGGCTACTAGTGATAGTATATCTGATAAGACTAAAATTTCTGAACAAATCAAAGGAGGCCTATTATCATCTCCTAAACAATGCAATACTTTCATTTTTGCTTCAACAACATGCAGGGTAAGTTCTAGACTAAGATGCAATACATGAAATACACAATGTCTCACCACACATGGCACAAGTTCAATTCAAGTACGCTTTCTCATCAAGCACAACACTCAGCTAATGTAAAAGTTCAAATTAAGCTTAAGTTGCAATTTAGAATCAAACACAACAGTTCAAAAACATCCAAATATATTCACCCACATGCTTTCATACATTCCCTTACAGATTTCAACTTTAGCACAAACACCATGCCTACAGACTTAATGACCAAAATTACCCTTAAGAAGGTCGTCATCCATCTATCATAGGGCAATGCGACTCAACTACGGGGACTCACTCAATCCTAAGAAGAAAAATCTTCTTGTATTTTACATGGTTCAAAGGGACTATCCTTGGTCAAAGAACCAAAAACAAACTCCAAGGAACCCTAAAAGAAAAAGAATAAAAGAAACAACTACAATTCATCACTACTATATACATCAGAGACAAACTTACACCCCACCCAACACTTAAAACCAACCACTGTCCTCAGTGCTACAAAACATTAAAATCATCAGGTACAGAGGTAAGGTGAAGAACTCCCTGATCATTCCTCCATGGCATCAACGCCATTGGCCTCCTCCACAGCCTAAAGTGGGTCCACATCCTCCATATCGGAGTCAGAGTCCACATCAGAGCCAGTGCGAAGCCTATCCTCATCAGTGGGAACATTATCATCCATAGGCTCAAAGAACTCGGGCTCGATGCCAAGTACTGCCCTCACATGCACATTCAGTGGATACTTGTTTTCCACCTCCATAAGTTGCTCTTGAGTCTAGACTCTACATCCATTCTTGTTCCACAACATCTCCAACCCATACATGTGAGCCATGATCATCTCATCGCACTGGTTTCTCTCAGCAGTAATCACGGTAGGACCATAATCAGTGTCTAGCCCTTTAGTCTTCATCACATCCAGTGGCACCAGAAAGAGTGGTGCCATGTAATCCAAGCTCTCCTCAGGAACACCTCCATCTCGATACAAACAGGTTATAAGACCCCAAAAGGCATACCTGCCACCTCGATGTACACGGACTTTCCTCATAGCATAATTGAGCACCGCGCTAACGTTCAACTCGGTGCTTATCATCAGGGAATAAACTAAACATACTCTGACATAAGTGATATCCGTGTAATGCAACCTCAAAATAAGCAATTCATCATGATCCTCAGCCACACCTGAGCTTCCCTAGTCATGTGAGCATAACAAAGTGATTGATGAAACCTCTTGGAGCTATGCTTAGTCAAACGATCCATGGACTTAGGCCCACATAGAGTATATTGAATGTCCTGGTAAGGTGGGGAAATGTTCAAGCCGGTCAACACCAAAGGGTCAGTATCCGCAGTGCCTAAGATGTTATTCAACACTGTCGGAGTGAGAGTACCATCAACTCCTCGCACCCTCACAAAATGAGACCGTGATTTAGTCCCCCAATTTGTATAAAATTCACAGACCATGTGCAAGTTTCACTCTGGTGGCTTAGCAAAAATAAACTCCATATGGAGCTCCTGTATCCTCTGCATGATCCGAGGAAAGTCCCGGGCTAGACTATCACGCTCAATGCATATGTCAGAGAAATATCTAGCTTTAGTGTGCTTCTTCCACCATATTTTACCTTCTTTGGCTACTAGATTCAATCCAAAATAGTGTGTTTTCCCACGAGGGACTGCTGGTGCAGGAGGGACATTCCCCCCATTCCTAACTCTCTTCCTCTAGCTCGAGGATGCCACTTCTTTACCAGCTCTTTGAGTGCCATACATATTAACCTGCACAATGAACCAAACCCACAAAACCAACTCAACCCACAAGAATTCACACAATAAACAAGAGGCGTGGGTGGATAAAAGACCATCCCACACTTATTCATGTGCAGAGTAACCATAAATACACCGCTACTCAGATTCACCCATCATAAATATATAACGAAACACATAGTACGTGGTGACCATGCCAACACTCATCCCTAATCACAACCATGGATTCAACATGCACCTTGATAAAAAACACATTACGCCTTAATCCCTAAATTGTTCCTACTCAAGACTTCGAAACAACCACACTCTTATTCCTCACATCATATTCCACCGCACTAGACCCATAATTTCACCCATGAAAAGGGTTCAGATCAGGGACAACTAGGTACCACAAATATGTAAAATCCAAAGCAATTACCCCAAATACTACCCGCAAACCGTGTACACTAGACTCCAAGACAAACGAGAAGAAAAAGATAGAGAAAACATACCTTGGTCGCTAAAGAAAGGAGAAAAATTGGAACAGAAGAAAGTAGAGGTAACTCCATGTTATGCATCTGAGTTGGTAGATCGTGCATGGAGACAGAGAGATTCGTAGTGAATTTGGGGAAGGTGAAAGGGGAATTAGGGTGAAAGAGAGAGTAATAGTTAAGAATAATAGAGTAATTAAGCGATTTGGGGGGAAGGGGCTAAAAGAGAGAGTGGGTCGGTTATTGGGAATTTAGATGAGTAAAAACCCGTCTGATTTAATGAAAATCGAGAATAACTTACCTGCTCCATGATGCGGCTGTAATACGTAGTCTTGAGTTTCATGCTGAGAAATTAATTCCCAGAATAATAAAATATGTGTCCTTTCTCCACGATGCAGCCCTCATACGAGGTTCCATTATTTTTGACGAAAAGTGTAATTCCCATCGAAATAAAAAAATATAACCTACCTCCGCAACACGCTCCTGTTACGAAGTCTTCCATTTATTGTTGGGAATTAAATTAACAGTGGAATCAAATATCTACCCCTTGTCCGTGACACGGCTCCAATACAGAGCCCTATTCCTCTGCACTTTCAACAAAAATAATAAAATTAAAGAAAACAATGGGTTTCCTCCCATCCTGTACCTTAGTTTTGGTCATGGCACATGTAACACCCCGTATCCTAGACAGATCAGAATGTAGATTTCAGAAGTTGCAGGTGCCACCGATGGGAACCACCCATAGACCGTAGGTGGGGTCCGTGGTTGGCCACCTGCAACCCCTCCCCAGAAAGCCCATAAATTTTGGCCAAGTCTGGACCTAGGGACCGTAGGTCAGGCCATGGTCCGGGGTCCAAAGTTGTGGGTCAGACCCCCAATTTTTAGCCCCAGACGTCGAACGATGGCCAATCAAAACAGACCATCGGTCCATCTACGGTCCGTCAGTGGCCCCAACAACATTTAAGTCAGGGGTCATTTTGTCTTTTCCCTATGCGTTAGACCCCTAAACTATGTAGTTTTGATCAGTTTAAGCCTAGTAAATTAATTAGAATCTACCCTAAGCAAATCATTCACCAAAAATTTAGAAAACTTAGAATGTTGAAGGAGAAAGAGTCGACCAAACCCTCTCCTAGAATGCAGCAGGTTTTCATCAGTTTCAGCTCTGAAATCAAAAGATTTCTCCATAAAATTCATCACCAGGTATGTGGGATTTCACTAGTGGCTTCCTTTCGCCCATTAGGTCCCTAAATTTCAGTCAGAATCTTGATTCCCTTGATATTATCTAGACCTAGGGTTTCTTGAATGTTAGAAATTATTGGGTTTTAGCTGCTAGAATGATCCAAATCATATTATCATGTTGTTGCTTCAGTTCTTGCATGAAATTCAGAACCCTAGTTGTGTAGATTCATTTAGTTCTTGAATTACATATGCTAGGTCAGTTTATTCAGTTATACATGCTCCAATTACGAATGTTTCATTATCAGTACATTAATATTGCATTTTCAGTTAGCATGTCAATACTTTGAGCTATCCAGTATTACATAAATTTAGGCATAGTGTGTTATTTACATAATCAGTTGGGAGTAGACTTAATACCAAAGTGGAATAGGGTCTGTCACCCTCATAGTCCCAGAACTACGTGCCCCCGTAGGTTTATAAGTCCCCTCTATGGGCATTACATTTTAGTGATCACGCCAGTCATTCCTCTATACCTCTGGCAGGGTATATTAGGTCCTCTCGATGGGGAGTATACATCGGACTCCACATTTAGCTCATGTGGTTTTATGTCGGTTATTAGTAGCTCCCACAGTCAGATTCTAGTGTAGTGACCAGGTTATCAGATATAGTTTCAGCATGTTATAAACTTGGTCATTGCATTCATTTAATTCATGTTCAGTATTTCCAGTATAGTATCATGCTTATCTTACATCATTGCTCAGTTATATGCTTTGTTTAGTTATGTATATTGTTCAGCTTTATTCTATCCTGCATGCTCAGTACCTTTCAAGTACTGACGCATACTCTGCGCTACATCTTCTCGTGATGTAGGTTCAGGTCCTCAGCATTCAGATGACGCATAGATCGATTCCCGATCTCCAATTCAGCAACATCAGTGGTGAGTCCTCATTCTTCGAGGATGATTGACATGATTGTCCCTGTACTTTCAGTCTTTAGTTTCAGTTTTTGCTAGATTTAGCTGGGGCATGTCCCATCATTTCTATTCAATTAGAGGCTTTATTTCAGACATAGTTAGATTCAGTTTTAGTTTGGTGTTTGATATTTCATTTGTCGTTAAACTCTCAGATTATATATTCAGACTTAGAATAGGTATCCCCCATCACTTTCAGTTTATCTCATGTTTAAGCTTCCACACATAATGATCTCATTTCAGTTATCATAGTATGCTTATGTTATGCCAGCAGGGTTAGCTTGGGGTCACTCGTGATCCTAGGTCCCATGTCCGCGTCCTCGGGGTAGCTCGGGGTGTGACAAACTTGGTATCAGAGCATTAGGTTTAAGTGTCCTAGGATATCTGAAAATCTGCACTAAGTAGAGTCATTTTCATGGGTGTGAAGTGCACCACATCTAATGAGAGGGAAGCCATGAAGTGTTTTAGGAAAGCCTCATTTTCTTGATATTATTATCATGCGTTGGTATGATCTCTCTCTAACTCATCGTTATGCATTTCAGATCATGCCTCCTCGTAGAACTAACGCAAGGAATGCTAACGCAGCTCCTCCAGTCCCAGATCAGGAAGTTTCGAATGCAGAGTTTCAGAACGCTATCCAACTTTTGGCTTAGAGTGTGACTAACCAGAATAATCAGCAGGTTCCAGCTCCTGCAAATGCTAATGTTAGGTCATCTGCAGCTAGAGTTCGGGATTTTTTTAGGATGAATCCGCCTGAGTTTTTGGGGTCGCAAGTTGGTGAAGATCCCCAAAACTTCATAAATGAGGTCAAGAAGATCTTTGGAGTGATGCAAGTGACTGGTAATGATAGGATTTAGTTGGCATCTTACCAGCTTAAGGATGTAGCTCACATTTGGTTTACTCAGTGGAAAGAAAACAGGGGTACGAATGTTGTTCCTATCACTTGGGAGTGTTTCAGTGAGACTTTTCTGGATAGGTTCTTCCTACGAGAGTTGAGGGAGCCGAAAGCTCAGGAGTTCATGAACTTGAGGCAGGGTAGCATGTCAGTTCAAGAGTACAGACTCAAGTTCACCCAACTCTCCAGGTATGCTCCTCACATGGTTGTCGATTCCAGGGATAAAATGAACAAGTTTCTGTATGGGGTATCCAACTTAGTGAAGACAGAGTGTAGAAATGCCATGTTGCTGGAGAATATGAACATCTCTATGCTCATGACTCATGCTCAGCAGGTTGAGGGAGATAAGCTTAGGAAACAGGCTAAGGAGGACAAAAAGGCTAGGACAGGCAACTATGAGTATTCTCAACAGAAATCGGGTGGTAGAAATCGCTCGCATGTTTAGCAAAAGTCTTCAGCCCCAACACCTTCATCAGCTAGTGCTCCATCCTCTAGGTTCCGACAAGATCAGAAAGGTAGGGCATCAGGATCTAAGTCTCAGGGGAGTGTTTCGGGTGCCAAAACCTACCCACCTTGTCCTAAGTGTGGTAAGAACCATCCGGGCGAGTGTCTTGCAGGAAAGGAAGGATGCTTTGGGTGTGGGCAGTCCGATCACAGGTTGAAAGATTGTCCTTCTTTTAAACAGGGGCAAGAAGGTAATAATGGTAGAGCTCAGTCCACAACTTCAGCAGCACCAGCAGGTCGCCCGACTCAGCATGGTAACTCATCTTGTACAGGTGGCGGTCAACGCCAAAACAGGTTGTACGCTCTTCAGGCTCACCAGGATCAGGAAGATTCTCCTGATGTGGTCACTGGTACGTTACAGGTATTTAACTTAGATGTTTATGATTTGTTAGATCCAAGGGCTACTCTTTCCTTTGTAACTCCTTATATAGCAGTGAAATTCGATGTTAGTCCAGAAACTCTCTTAGAACCCTTCTCAGTCTCTACTCCAGTCGGTGACCCAGTTATAGCTAGACGGGTATACAAAAATTGCCCTGTCACAGTCTCTTAGAAAGTCACCTCAGCAGATCTTGTAGAGTTAGAAATGGTATACTTCGATATCATTCTAGGCATGGATTGGTTACATTCCTATTATGCCTCAGTCGATTGTAGAACTAGGATAGTTCGTTTTCAGTTTCCAGACAAACCAATCTTAGAATGGAAGGGTAGTAGCCTAGGGCCTATGGGTCGATTCATTTCTTACCTTGAGGCCAGAAAGATGATTTCCAAGGGGTATATCTATCATCTAGTTCGCTTTAAGGATTCAAGCTCCGAAACCCCAACTCTTGAGTCAGCTCCAGTAGTTAATGAGTTCCCAGAAGTGTTTCCAGAAGATCTTCCCGGAGTTCCTCCCAAAAGAGAAATTGACTTTGGAATTGATCTCCTTCCAGATACCCAGGCTATTTTTGCCCCTCCTTCCAGAGTAGCTCCAGCTGAGTTTAAGGAATTGAAAGAGAAGTTGAAAAACCTTCTAGATAAGGGCGTCATCAGACATAGTATTTCCCCGTGGGGTGCACCAGTGTTGTTTGTGAAAAAGAAAGATGGTTCTCTCAGGATGTGCAGTGACTATCGACAGTTGAACAAAGTCAAAATCAAGAATAAGTATCCCATCCCCAGGATTGATGACTTGTTTGACCAACTTCAGGGTGCTAGTCATTTTTCTAAGATAGACCTCAGATCTGGTTATCATCAGCTCAGAGTCAGAGATAGTGACATTCCGAAGACAGCCTTTAGAACTCGGTATGGTCATTATGAATTTGTAGTTATGTCATTTGTACTAACCAATGCTCCTGCATCTTTCATGGATTTGATCAAAAGGTGTTCAAGTAGTATTTGGACTTGTTCGTTATCGTCTTTATTGATGATATCCTCATTTACTCTAGGAATGAGGAAGAACATGCGACTCATTTGAGAGTTGTTCTGCAAACTCTCAAAGATCGCCAGTTGTTTGCTAAGTTTAGAAAATGTGAGTTTTGGTTGCAATCAGTTGCGTTCCTTGGGCATATAGTATCAAGCGAAGGGATCCGAGTGGATTATCAGAAAATAGAAGCAGTGAAACAATGGCCCAGACCTACCTCTCCTACAAATATCAGAAGTTTCTTGGGTTTGGCTGGTTATTACAGAAGGTTCGTGGAAGGATTTTCATCCATAGCTTCTCCATTAACTAAGTTGACTCAGAAAAAGTTTAAGTTTCAGTGGTCAGATGAGTGTGAGAAGAGCTTCACAGAACTGAAAACTAGGTTGACTACAACTCTAGTTTTGACTCTACTAGAGGGTTCAGACGGTTATGTTATCTATTGTGATGCTTCTAGAGTCGGCCTAGGTTGTGTGTTGATGCAGCGAGGTAAGCTTATAGCATATGCTTCTAGATAGCTTAAGGTGCATGAGAAGCATTCTGCAACTCATGACCTCGAGCTTGCAGCCGTAGTATTTTCCCTAAAGATTTGGAGACACTACTTATATGGTGTTTACGTCGATGTGTTCACAGACCATAAAAGCCTTCAGTATGTGTTCACCCATAAAGATTTGAATCTTCGCCAGAGGAGATGGCCTGAATTCCTCAAGGACTATGACATGAATGTGCTTTACCATCCTGGTAAGGCCAATGTAGTAGCAGATGCTCTTAGAAGACTATCTATGGGTAGTGTAGCACATGTTGAGGAAGAAAGAAAAGAACTAGCAAATGATGTTCACAAGCTGGCTCGCTTGGGAGTTCGCCTTATGAGCATATCAGATGATGGTGTAACAGTTTAGAATGGGTCAGAATATTCATTGGTAGCGGAGGTTAAGGAAAAGCAAGACAGTGATCTGATATTGCTTCAGCTAATGGGTGTAGTTCATCAGCAGAGAGTGGAGGTTTTCTCCAAAGGGGGAGATGGTGTGCTTCACTATTAGGGTCGATTATGTGTTCCTAAGGTGGGTGAGTTGAGACAACAGATTCTTGCAGAAGTCCATAACTCCAGGTATTCTATCCACCCAGGCACCACTAAGATGTACCGTGATCTGTGGAAAGTCTTTTGGTGGAATGGCATGAAGAGGGATATAGCAGATTTTGTGGCTAAGTGCCCAAATTGCCAGCAAGTGAAGGTAGAACATCAGAAACCAAGGGGTATGACTTAAGAGATCAACATTCCTACTTGGAAGTGGGAAGTGATCAACATGTACTTCATTACAGGTTTACCTCGTACTCGCAGACAACATGACTCCATTTGGGTGATAGTAGACAGAGTTACTAAGTCTGCGCGTTTTTTGGCTGTTAAGACTATAGACTCGGCTGAGGACTACGCCAAGATTTACCTTAATGAGATAGTCAGGTTTTATGGGGTTCCCTTGTCTATCATCTCAGATAGAGGTCCTCAGTTTACCTCTCATTTCTGGAAGTCATTTCAGAAAGGTCTTGGTACTCAGGTTAATCTTAGCACAGCGTTTCATCCGTAGACGGATGGTCAGGCAGAGCGTACCATTCAGACCTTAGAGGACATGTTGAGAGCTTGTGTGATCAACTTCAAGGGTAATTGAGATGATCACCTTCCTCTTATAGAGTTCGCCTACAATAATAGCTACCATTACAATATTCAGATGGACCCTTTTGAGGTATTATATGGGTGTAGATGCAGATCTCCAGTTGGTTGGTTTGAAGTAGGTGAAGCAGCCTTGATAGGGCCAGATTCGGTTCATGATGCTATGGAAAAAGTGCATCAGAGATAGACTTAAGACAGCCTAAAGTCGCCAGATGTCCTATGCAGATATAAGGAGATGGGACTTGGAGTTCCAAGTTGATGATTGGGTTTTCCTGAAAGTGTCACCTATGAAAGGGATGATGAGGTTTGGCAAGAAAGGGAATCTCAGTCCTAGATATGTAGGCCCTTACAATATTTTGAAAAGAGTTGGTAAAGTGGATTATGAGTTAGAGTTACCAGCAGAACTAGCAGCAGTGCATCCAGTCTTTAACGTTTCGTTGTGTGGGTGATCCAGCATCCATAGTACCTATCCATAGTACCTTTAGAGAATGTGGCTGTGAAAGATAGTCTCACTTATGAGGATGTGCTAGTTGAGATTCTTGATCGTCAGGTTAGAAGGTTGAGAAACAAGGAAGTCGCTTCAATTAAGGTTTTGTGGAGGAGTTAGTCTGTAGAGGGAGCTACTTGGGAAGCAGAAGCAGCCATGAAGGCCAAGTATCCTCATCTCTTTCCTTCCAATTCCATTCCAGCTTGAGGTAATAGTTCCTCTCTAGTTTTTCGGTCACTCATGCGTAGATTCAGTCTTAGTATCATGTTCCTTCAGCAATACTTGCATTTTCAGCGTATTTGCATGTTCTTGGAACTTAGTTCCGTCAGATTTCAGAAATTAGTGGTAGGGTTTGCAGCTCTTTCCCTCCATATTCAGCTAGTTTAGTCTTCATTCGAGGATGAATATTCCCAAGGGGGAGATAATGTAACACCCCGTATCCTAGACAGACCAGAATGCAGATTTCAGAAGTTGCAGGTGCCACCAACGGGGACCACCCACGAACTGTAGGTGGGGTCCATGGTTGGCCACCTACAGCCCCTCCCCAGAAAGCCCAGAAATTTTGGCCAAGTCTGGACCTACTCCAGGACCTACGGATGGTAGGTCAGGCCACGGTCCGTGGGTCAGACCCCCAATTTTCAGCCCCAGACGCCGAACGACGGCTGACCAGAACGGACCATCGGTCCATCCACGGTCCATCGGTGACCCCGACAACATTTAAGTCAAGGGTCGTTTGGTCTTTTCACTATGCGTTGGACCCCTAAACTACGTCGTTTAACCCCTAAACTACATAGTTTTGATCAGTTTAAGCCTAGTAACTTAATTAGAATCTACCCTAAGAAAATCATTCACCAAAAATTTAGAAAACTTAGAACGCAGAAGGAGAAAGAGTCGACCAACCCCTCTCCTAGAACGCAACAGGTTTTCATCAGTTTCAACTCCGAAATAAAAAGATTTCTCCATGAAATTCGTCACCAGGTTTGTGGGATTTCACTAGTGGGTTCCTTTCGCCCATTAGGTCCCTAGATTTCAGTCAGAATCTTGATTCCCTTGATATTATCTAGACCTAGGGTTTCTTGAATGTTAGAAACTGTTGGGTTTTAGCTTCTAGAATGATCCAAATCAGATTATCATGTTGTTGCTTCAGATCTTGCATGAAATTCAGAACCCTAGTTGTGTAGATTCGTTTAGTTCATGAATGCTAGGTTAGTTTATTCAGTTATACATGCTCCAATTCCGAATGTTTCATTAACAGTACATTAATGTTGCATTTTCAGTTAGCATGTCAGTACTTTCATCTATCCAGTATTACAGAAATTCAAGCATAATGTGTTATTTACATAATCAGTTAGGAGTAGACTTAATACCGAGTTGGATTACAGTCAGTCACCCTCATAGTCCCAGAACTACGTGCCCCCGTAGGTTTATAAGTCCCCTCTGTGGGCATTACATTTTAGTGATCACGCCAGTCATTCCTCTATACCTCTGGCAGGGTATATTGGGTCCTCTCGATGGGGCGTATACATCGGACTCCACATTTAGCTCATGTGGTTTTATGTCGGTTATTAGTAG
>JAJONR010032079.1:0-33979 GCA_029582245.1 Solanum etuberosum
CTTTCAAATATATTTGTAGGTATTGAATAAATCTCGTTCGTATTGAATAATCTTGTTCGTAAAGCTGAAGCATTTGCTATTCTATTGCCTGTTAATCTGAAATGGTTAGATTTGTCACTCTGTTGGTTTCTTTGGAAAATATATTTATATAGTATGATTTGTAATGTATATTTGAGTGGTATAGCAGTAAATCATTTGTTGATATTTGATTACTATAGTTCAGCTACTTTGTATTTGATTATGAATAGGCTAAAAATCATAAGGAACGAAATTGTTTTGGTCTGATAAGATGACTATGTCCAATGCTAGATTCCAGTTCATTTGTTTTGTTTGTTTTTCTCTTTGTCATGTATGAGAAGGCTTATTTGAGGTTTTCTGTAAGGAGCTGCTAACATCTCAAAAGGGTTGATGTCTTACACATAAATATAACCTAGTTTTACATACGTTGTTATCATTATTATGACTTCACCATGTTACATGTTTTACTCATTTGGTGATCCGTTCTCAGTGATGTTAAGGTATCTTATTTGAATTACCTTATTAATACTTCTCAGTTGCATTCTCTAGATTGATACAGTAAGGTGCTCTTATTTGGCCTTTTAAGATTTCATTATGTGTTCTCTTAAATAGATTTGAATAAACAAGGCTCGTATGTGATTCTTTTATGTTTTTTTACATGTGACCTCAATGCGAGTCCACTTTGGACTCTATCCTTGCATTTCGGATGGGCTACGAGAGCCTAATCTCTCTTATCGAGTCGGCCTTCATCATTGTTCGAGTTTTGGAAGCTGAAATAGCGAAATGAAAGCTAGAATACAGGTCTCAAAGGCTAAAAAATGGATTATATACGTCCGTATACATATAATATACAAGAACAGGGGCTGATATACAGCAGTATACAGATGTATACAGAAACTGTATACAATTCTGGGAAACTCGAAAATGGGCTTCAAGCCCAAGATCTTTGTTGCCAGCAGGTCCAAGAAGCCTTTTAGAACAAAAATGGGCTGATACCCATTTGTTACTAGCAAGCTTTAATTTAGAAGATAGGACAGGGACCAAGATGTGTTTGCCAGCCCAATTTTGAATTTGGGCAAAAGGCCCAAGTTTGGGATTATTTATATTTTCTTCCTTTACTCTTATTTATTTATTGTGTGTATTGATTCTAACTAACCTTTGTATTTGTTTTGGTTTTATTTAATTAAATTTCCATAAGAAAGTAATTTCTTCTTTTTTATGTTTAAATTGATTTTTATGTTTTCACTTATTATTTTATTAGTTGTCTTGTTAAAACATGAGTTATTTTCTTTTAAAATCCCTTTAGGTTTATTTCTCTCCAAATAAAAAATTGATTTGCTTACTTAATTAATATTTTTCAAAATTAGTCAAGTTGTTGGTCAACCGCACGTTAGCGGACATTTCGAGGGCCTAACACCTTCTCGAAATATAAATTGGACCCCGAACCCCCTTTGAATTTCAATTGATTTTAATTTGTTTAAATCTCTTGAAAATCTTAAGTTTTCTTAATTTCTTTCAAAAATTAAGTGGCGACTCTCTTTGAAAAATTGATTTTTCTTTAAAACATAAATTAAGTTGATTTTTGAAACTTTAGTCTTTCATTTATTTTTATTTTTCGAGAAAACAACACGTACAAGCCATTCTATGAAATGAGTGAAACAATTGAGATTCCAAGAATCAATACGCACACGTTGCACAAAAGCAATGCAAAAAGAGAAAGATTCCTAAAGACAAAATGTAGCCTCCAAAAGATAGGATACGGACTTGTTTGCACCAATCTATAGGACTGTACTATGTATTAGCTATGTATAGAAGAGGCCGGTGAACCTGGAGCTCTGATTCCAACTTGTCACGACCCAACTTCTCAAGCCTTGATAATACCTACTAAAACCCACCAGTAGGTAAGCCGGCCAATAACAAGAATGACAAGTTGTGGGTACAAGGATAGAACTAAAAAGAAAATAACACTAATAATAAGAAAAGACAGAAATAGAAGAAAAAACAAAAACTATATGTACAAAAGATACCCTCCCAGAACCTGGAAGTCACGAGTATAGAGTTGTCTAACAAGAATAAATACAAGTCCCAAAAAAGGGCCAGAACAATTCTTCTCAAAGGCAAACGACAAGCTAACATATGTAGAGAAGGAGAGAGTCTGGTCCAGGATGCCAAGTGCCCACCCTCGTCTCTAATATCCACAAGCTGCAAAAGATGGCATGAAGGATCACCGTTGGTAGTTGGTACTAGGACCATCACAAAAAAGATGCAGAGTGTAGCATAAGTACCAAAACAAAGGTACTCAGTTGGCATCATAGGTCGACCATGCAAGAAAGATTAAAAAAATAAAATAAAAAATAAAATCTAGATGCAAACAGAGGTGACAATAGAAAAGAAAGAAAGCACATAAGCATACAGAAAAGTAAATCTAAGTATAGCTAAGCTAAACCTTACTGGACCCATAAGCCCATAAGGTATACTCATGCGTAAATTTAAATAAAAACTCGAATGGACCCCCATAAGCCCGATAGGTACACAATAGCTAAGACTATAAAGATAAAACATCCAATCACATGTCCACTAAGAGTCAATCGGTCCTCGAACCCCAAGTGATGGTATCCCAAAGAAATAACGGCCTCGAACTGTACAACAATAGTCTCAGGCTGGAAATAATAGCCTCAAACTGTAGAACATCAGCCTCAAACTGGGAATAAAGGCCTTAAACCTTAGCACATCGACCTCGAATGAGAAATTATCATAGTGCACAAACAACTCCCAGCCCAGTTAGCAAGAGTTACAAAAGGGCATGTCAACTCCGAAGAGGATTCTAATATCAATACTAAGTCATCGTGGAATGTCGTCCATCCAGAGGTATCAACAGAAGGCTCCCACCACTTACGAATCACTCTCCAATCCTCGTAATAGAAAAAACCTCTGGTATCGCATCAGAGACGCGGATATGGGGAGAAATAATAGAAGGTCTAACAAGTTGTGCAAACACTTAAATTAAGGCTCATACTACCAGACTCAACTCTTTTATTCCAGTCTACAAGGACCTAGTCCATCTGAAACTACATCAAAAATATGATAAATTGCTAGGGGGAAGAGTCTAAGGCATCACTAGACTATCCTAAACTAAGGTTGAACATGCTTCCGAACACATAATTTAATATAAGTAAATCACATAGCATGTTGCAACACACAAACAACCCCCAACTAGCATGGTACTTCCCTCGAAATTAAGCTGATCAATCCTAAAATATGGTCTCTAAAATAGAAGAAGAAATAACTAGGTACCCTCCCCCAATTCACACTAATCATCATGAATTTACACATTCATTCTCAATCTAAGAAGGAAAGGAAGTCGTAGCCTACTTGTAGGCCAAGTGCACTCGCTCTTAATCACAAGGTCGGAGCTTTTCCTTTCTGAACGGGTTTCGAACTCTACCACGCTATCAAAAATAGGATCATAAAATAAGTAAAGCCTTTAAGATACTAAAAACACCCAAAACAAAGACGGACAATTTTAGAGTCAAATGAGAATTGTGGGACCCATACCAAAATTTCCAGAATTGACTCTATCAAGAGGTCCTAAACCACGCCTCAAACTTGTGTCCCAAAATTGAACAAAATTTGGGACTTAGAAAAAAACAACAACAATCATGCAATAATTCATAAATAAAGGGGGGCAGCAGATTGAAACAAGAATTCACCTCAAGAGAAAGTGCACCAGCATGCCCCGATCATACCACAGCGAACCCTCAAGAATTATGGATGCATGGGACTTTGAATCACTCAATTCCACCAAGAAACTCCTAAGAAAACACCTTTTCAATGCTCACAAGGACATATGATCGCGTCTGTCTTTATAAATAAAGAAAAACCTCAACTCTTCATCGTGGTCGCGATAAGGAAGGTCATGATCGTGACTCATTAAGAGTTGACCATTGCGATTGTGGAGACCCTGCTTTGCGGTGGCGATGACCAACAAAGGTCAACCCTTCATCATGATCACTGCAATGGATCACACAGTCGCGAAGCACAAAGGCCCAGGCCTTCACGAACGCGACCAAAGGGCATGCGATTAATGAGTGGTGGATATGAAATCATTTGAGGCTCTTTTATTCTGATTTTGTGGCACTCGAGTAAAGAAAGAGGCTAATTATCCTTTGAATTGTGTTAAGTTTTTATATTTGTTGCTGGGAAGAAAAATGATGCATAAAAGTGGAAAGGAGCTGAAACTGGCAGAAATTGAGCCCCAGATGTCGCACTTGCTTGAAAGAGAGGTCTAAGTTAAGGTATTAGGTTATTTTGTTGAATAACATTATTGAGACTGAAAGGAGATGTCATGAAATAATCCTTTGAGATCAAAAGGAGATTAGGATTAACCTATAATGATCTAGCCTACCTACGAGTGAATGAGCATGTGTTGAGATTGCAATGGATCATTGAGTTAGAATAAAAAATCTAAACTTCCCAATTCTTTATTATCCGTTGCTTGATTTGTTCTTTGTCCAAAGTTTTCATTTGTGTACCAAATCATTATCATAATTTGACAGTTGTGTATTGTTGTGTTTAGATTCAAGCTTGTATCTATTAGTTATCTATCTTTTCAATCACCTTCAAATTTTTCGCTGTGGTATTCGACCCCGACTCTTAGTTGGTTATTTTTATTAGCAACGACCACTTACTCTTTTAATTAGTTTTGGATAGTAATTTTAGCGTTATAAAAAATGGAGCCGCTGTCGGGGAAAAATTAGGCCTATTGAATTGATTTAGGATTTCTAGTTTACTTGTTTCTATCTAAATTGTGAATAGTTGTCTTTATTTTCTTTTGTTTTGTTTCTATGTCTTATTGTGATAAAGAAATACTTGGGGGTTGTAATCCCTATGTTGATTACGCATGGCCTTGTTATTAAGAAACGGGTGTAGTGAGTCAATCTTGGCTCATGAGCTTGGCCCAAAGGCTTGAAGAAGTGAGAAGCAACTACATCTATTATCTCAATTGTGGGATTAATTTTGCACCTTAATTGGTGTTTTGAGATGATCCGACTTGGGTTTGGAATTGATACTTTGGAGGCCAATGTGAGATCAAGAATGGGAGTATGTGATACTCGTCTCCAAAAGGACAACAAAGATGAAATAGAGTTGGAGTCTCATGAAGAAGGGGTTATGTTTAACATGGATGAAATCTTAGGCATTTGCACCTGAACTAAGCTAATAAAACTCCAAGATGACGAAATCAAAGAAATGATACTAGAGTTTCAAGAAAAAGCCAAATGATCATACATGGCAACTTTAGTTCATTTGAAAGTGAGAGTGTCACTCACTTGAAGGCAAATAATTATGAAGTTCAATGTTCACATCGCCTAGTGATCTTTTCACTCATGCCCAATGATCCAAAACGAAAGGATGTTTCGAAGTTGGGCAAGAAATTCAAGTTTTCAAAGTGGAGAGATCGGGTTAAATTCTTGGAGAGATACTCGGTCGGATGAAACCCTTATATAATAAATCTTTCAGTTGTTCATTTTATTCCTTAAGTTCTGCATGAACCATACGGTAAGGAGGAATAGAGATAGGTTTTGTATCTAGAAGAAAGTCTATACCAAAGTTTATTTTCCTTTCAGGAGGAACACCGGGTATATCATCAGGAAACACTTCCAGAAACTCATTTACAATGGGGACCGACACAAGAGTAAGGGTTTCATAATCTGTATCCATAACCCGGACAAGATGATATATGAGACCTTTAGAAATCATTTTTCTAGCTTTAAGATGAGAAAAACCTAACCCTTAGGCATCAAATTTCCCCCTTTCCACTCTAGGAAGGGCTCATTTGGAAACTGAAACTTAACCACTCGGGTTCTACAATCAACCAAAGCATAACAAAATAGAGTCAATCCATGCCAAGAATGACATAAAAATCAAACATATCAAGCTCTTCAAGATCAAAATGAGTGACTCTATGGGATAAGGAGACAGGAAAATTTCTATAGACTTTCTTAGCCGCAATAGATTCACCAATAGGAGAGAAAAAGGGTCTAATAACACATTCGAAGAAACATCAAATCTCATAGCCACATATTGTGTCACAAAAGACAAAGTGCCACCGGATCAATCAAAGCATAAACATCAAGATTAATTACTTTCAACATACCGGTAACAACATCGGGAGAATCCTCTTGATCATGTCGAGTTTTAAGTGCATAGAATCGGTTTTTATTTGGAGCACTTGAACCCAAACCACTAGGCGGAGCTAGCCTACCATATTTTCCCTTGTCATTTCTAGATGGACAATATCTCAAGCGGTGACCACTTTTACCACAACCAAAATAATTATCCGTACCCATCAATCATTTTCCCGGATGATTCTTGCCACACTTTTGGCATATGGGAACCAAAGATCCATTTCCACCACCATTTCCTCCTTGAGGCTTTGGGTTAGACACACTTTCTTTTTTGAATGGAGCCAGAGAATTAGAGGATCCTTGTGATGAGTTTGGGATTTTGACTCATTTACGGCTTGTTATTCATAGAATTAGTGTCCTTGATGCCTATTTTGTGCTTTAAACTGATGTTTAAATGTTGATTTGCAGATATAAAGGTAAAAGAGCAAGGCAAGGAAATTATCGAGCAAAAAGGAGCGAAAAAGTTGAAAAAGACTGAAGATAGTGAAAAATGATAATCGCCAAAGCCACTCGGCGAGTTGTCGAGTGGCACTTCAGCTCGCCAAATGTTCCAGCGTGCCGGCCCTGGGGAGAAGGCAACTTGGCGATTGAATTGGACCTTTGGCGACAAAGAATTTGATCGCCTAAAGTTACAGGGTCTGAAAGATGAAGTGTTAAGGCAAAACGGCGATAGAGAAGAGCAATTGGCGCATCGCCAACTTGGTGGGTGATGCTCGACTAACTCCGCCAAGTAACCCTGAAGGCTAAAATTTGGGAACGTATAAATTGATTTTCAAAAAGAGAAAAGGGAGCCTGCCATTGTTAGACTTTGGGCTTTTGATTAAAACATTATTTTTCTTAGTTTTCAAGAGTTTTCTAGTAGATTTTTGTTGGGTTTTGGATTTGAAGCTAAATTGGCGCATTGCAAAGATTCAGATATTACTACCCAACTTATGGAGAACGTAGTTGGTATTAATTTCTTACTTTTTATGATGTATGGCTAAAACCCCATTCTTGGGAGTGTGATTATGTGATTAATTTTCTTAATTAGCTTATGGGTGTTAGTAATTACTGATTTAATTGTTATTTTGATGTGGGTTTGATTGGTAATTATGTATAAACTCATGAATTGTAGTTGTAAATGTAGTTCTAGTCTAGTATTCTATACTTGCTTGAGAAAGAGGTTTTAAAATTAAGGTTATCAATTGATGATTGTAGTGATTGGGTTGTTGTGGATTTAGCTTGAGAGAGTTAATCTTAATTGGATCCTACCTATCTAACTCGAGGGAGTAGATAAATTGAGGTTTTGGGCTGTTTATAGTGTGATGCTTGTTGAGGTTCGAGAGAACTCACTTGATTCGTAATAGTTGATCGAGAGATGGCTATTACATCTAAAGCCTAGCCTACCCACTAAGATTCAACAACTTTTGGTAATTAGTAATCACCCGTATATCAAAATTGGCAATTAATCAATCACATACCCAACTATCCCTTTCTACTTGATCCGTCCCCTGTTTTCATAGTTATTAATTGACAAACCTTATCCCTCCACTTGACACTTTTTGTAAACCCCTTAGATTTAATCTAATGATTTCGATATTTCTATTCCTACAACCGATTAGAAAATGTCTTTCACTGTGTAATTGAATTATCTACCGTATCACTCCCTATGGGATCGACCCCAAGTCTTCGTTTGGTTTATACTGGATTGCGATCGCCTACACTTAGTATTGGATGAAGTGTAGTTGAGCTTTATCAAAAACAGCATCGCTACCGGGGAGTGGTCTTTAGAATTCTCTTATTGAAGTATAGCTGTGATCTAATCTTGTTTGTAGTTGAATCGACTTACTTTGTTTTGTGTTTGTTGTTGGTTGTGTGTGAACAGGTGACGAGATGAGTGTGAACGGAAGTAACGGTATCCAGCTTTGACACCAAGACGACATTGTCTGAATGATGTCAATGAAGCAGTTCAATTGGATGGTGTAGGTGCTATTCGTTTACCTCAGGTCGTTGGAAATGATGTATTTCACGTGACTAGCACGATGTTGCAATTATTGCAAATGAAAGGATTATTCGGAGGGATAGCTCATGAGGATCCACATGACCATATTCGAAACTTTGCGGATGTGTGTGGTCCATTCTCATTCAAAAACATCTCACAAGAGTCAGTCCGGCTTCGGTCGTTTCCTTTTTCTTTGATGGGGGAAGAAACCAAATGGTGAGCTGATCTACCGAGGGATTCAATTGCATCTTGGGAAGAGCTTACCGAGGCATTCTACATAAGATTTTTCCCTCCTTCAAATATGATGGCATTGAGAGACAATATTCAAGGTTTTAAACGTTTGGATAGTGAACCAATCCACGAAACATGGATGAGATTTCAGAAGTTGTTACTCCAATGTCCAACTCATGGGCTTCCAAACAACGTGTTGTTACAACACTTCTACCGGAGTCTTGACTCGGTGAACAAAGGTGTGGCTGATCAACTTGTCCAAGAAGGTATTAGGCAGCAGCCATTAGAGATAGCGTCGACTCTCCTTGACGGGATGACGAAGATAAACCGAGCTTGGTATACTCGGGAGGATCAGGTATCTCCTTTGACTTTCAGGATGACAAAAGAGCAAATAGAAAAAGACCAAGAGCGGGATCAAAACATGGCCAAAATGATGACCCAAATGGATCTTTTGTCAAAATATGTTATGGGTAGTGGTTCAAGGGCCGTGAATGCTGTTGGAATTAGAAGAGTAAACCCCGATGATGCACACTTCGAAGTGTTGTACAATGAAGAAGTACACTTTCTAGCAAATCAGGGAGGTGGTTTCCGCCAAAATTATCCAAGGCCAGGTGGAAACCAAGGTTGGAATAGAGAGCGTGATGAAGGTTGGAAGGATCGTGATAGGGAGTGGCATGTCTGTGGTACAAACTGGAGGGAGCATGATGGTGACAAAGAGAGATATGTTCCTCCCGATGAGTGTCAAAAGCCAAAAGAGAAAAGGGTGACCTAGAGAACTTTTGCACTGAAGATATGCTTGCACGCATTCTCAATAAAGTGGAAGGGTCGGACAAGGTGCTTAAAGAAATGAAAGAGGACGTCTCCACGCTAAACCAGATGGTTACTTCTCACTCGGTGTCCATTAAACAGCTGGAAACGCAAATGGGTCACATATCATCTCATTTGAACCCAAGGCCAAAAGGGGATCTACCAAGTGATACCTTGGCTAACCCGAAGAATGAATCTTGAAAGCGTATCCACGTCATTCCACGACGTTAAATAAGGCGCTTCTTGGGAGGCAACCCAGGTGTTTCAGCTTTTCTTATTGTTGTTTGAATAACAAGTGTTGCATTTGCAGGTTGAAAAGTGGAAATTTTGGGGAAAAGAGTAGTTAGGCGAGCCCAGGGACCTGTAGGCGACTCGCCGAACAGGTCGGCAAGCCCGACTTCGATCACCATTTGAACTGCCTAGTTAGCTAGAGGTTCTGTAAAACTCGGCGGGCTAAAGAGCCATTCGGCGCATCGCCGAATGGGTCAGCGACATAAGTGAGCATCACCAACTGGCGCGCCAATGGAAGGTTCGAAAGGCCAAAACCATTTTTAAATTCAAAAATCTCCCTCATTTCATACTTTTCGACTTCTACAATTTCGCAACCGCATATTTTTAGTTTCGTACTTGCTTTTGTCGCTTTTTGTGTTGGATCAATTGCTCGGGGTGAAACTTTGGTACTTTGCTAGCCTAGCATTTCAAACATCTGCTTCTGAGGTTGGTTATCCGAACCCCGCCTTTAAATTTTGGTGAATTCAAATGCGTGATCATTACTTTGTCGTTATAGTTTCTTAATATTGATTAATTAAATGTTTGTTGGTAGTGCCTGCCCCTATCATGTTTCGTTTCGTGTTAATTGGCCCTTAATTGTGAATTCTTGTATGTTTGATTGATAAAAGTTGTGGGTTGTGTTGATTTTAATGTTGGGTCTAGTGGGGTGAAGTCTGAGTAACCCCGATTGTGCTGATCATCCAATTTTGCCCAATGATAGAGCGGTTAACGTCATTCTTAAGGGCAAACGACGTTGATTGGCCAATTTCAACAAAAACAGGGGAGTCTGAGTACCCCAAGGTCATGAGTAGTATGGGTCTGTGCTTAATTGCGTAGAATAGGTGGTTACTTTTGTTTTTGTGGGTTGCGGGTTAGAATTTGAAGGTCGGGGTCAAAATCGGCACGTTGGACTATTCGGCGAGCTGGGTCGAGCTCGCCGAGTGGTTTGGCAGTTCGCCTAAAGACCCCTAGATCACCTTTTTATCCTTCATATTTGAGATTTTTTTTCTATAACTTTCGGCGATACGCCTGAGCTCACTGAGTTCACTCGGTGACTCACCAAATGCCCCTTCTAATCGCCCTTCTGTGCCCTTATTTTTTGAAATCATTCTATAACATTCGGTGAGCTACTTTTGGTTTTCCAAATGGTGTCGGCGATCCGCCAAAAGGCCCTAGACATCGCCGACTTGTGCTGATTTCTGAGTGATTTTCTTCTAGAACATTCGGCGAGCTCGACTTGGCTCGCCAAATGGGTTCGGCGACTCGCCATACGATTCAGCGAGTTTTCCTGCAATTTTGTTTTACACTTCGATTTTTTTTTTTTAACTAAGTCTAACATTTTCGAATTTGTTTTGCATATATGGCTAGACCAAAAGTACCAGGGAGAAATCAACCACCCCGAAATCAGGCAAGAGGCATAGTTATAAATGAGGGAGCTGCACTCTCCCGGAATGCACCAGCTAAACTTTCTCCACATGGGGGAAAACGAAAAGGAAAAGGGCTTGTAGTGCCAACACCGGTGGTAGAGAGCTCCGACAGCGAGGGAATCTATGCCACTCACCTCACTACTTCTGAAAGTGAGGGTCATTCGGAAGATAGCTCTCCGGCCTCTGCATCTGAGCTGGAAGATGATCAACTTTTCCAGGCTAGGAGAGTGGGCTACACTCCAAGGCAATGAATGATCCAACTCAGATCTCGGTGCCTCCTACGCCTCCTCCACCTCCAGCACAGATAGTAGAGCACGTACCACCAGCTCAGGTTCCTCCTCCCTGATCACTGAACAGACTAAAGGTCGGGGGTTTGAGGATGATTTTAGAAGAGAAGCGGTTATCTACAGAAGGAGTTGTATACCGGTACCTGGAGGTGTGGAACACCATAAAGTTCCACAAGTTTGAGATCTTCACCAAGCCTTGAGGCTCATACATTCCGACTTGGGTCCGGGAGTTCTATGCTGAGTACGGGATGCTGGTTCCCAAAGGAAAGAAGAAGGCCAGTGCATTTAAGCCGGTTGATCATATGGTAGTACGGGGCCGGAAGGTGAAATGCAGCAGAACTGATATTAATGAGGTGCTAGGTTGTACGATGAAGGTCATGCACTACTACATAGACAAAATCCAGAAAAAGACCCTCAATGATCTGAAGGGTTGGTTGGCACCACTGATTTCAGACAGCACGCCGCAGTGGATTGAGGCTGGTGTTTCCATTGAGAAGAAAGACATGAACATGGCTGCCAGATATTGGTTCGGGTTCATTAACAGCACACTAATGTCGTCGAACAATGAATCAATACTTCGACACCTGAAAGCTGCATGTTTGGGTTGTATCTTGGAAAGGGAGAGATTTAATTTAGGTCTACTTATCAAACAGGAGATGGCCATGAGGTCCAAGCAGAGTCAGACCTCTCTACCTTTTCCCGTTTTGATTACTGAGTTGTGTAGGCGGGCCTTTGTTTCAATGATTGCAAAGACGGATGTGGAAGTGACTCCCACTTCCTCTACTGACATCTGGCAGATAGAGGCTAAGTATATGAGGGATGAGGTAGATCGGAGGAAAGCTGCACCGGTGGATACGTCCCCGGTAGTCGATGTTGAGATGTTGCCGACAGAGGCAATACTTCTCCCTCATTCCAGTGAGCCTACAGGTACCCCTAGCACCTCTACTTCTGCACCTTCATATTCGACTGTTGTTCCCCCTCCTTCTACTGCTTCTCCTTCCCGACCCCCTATCACCTAGGTCATGTTGTACAAGATGGGTCATCTGGCTCAGTTTGCTGATGTGTGTGCCTCCCGGGTAGAGGCCGTTGTGCCTGGGTTGATTGAGCGGGCGATTGTTGCTGCCTTGGCCCCTAGCGCTGAGTTTAGAGAGCACAGGGAGTTGATAAATGCCCACAGATTTACACTGGATGCTCTTACTGTGAGGGTAGAGGCTTGTGATCAGGGACAAGGTACTTCTACTGATGTGACGGCTTTGAAGGCTGATATTGTTGGGCTGAGGAGAGATATGGATGAGTTGAAGTCCACTTATCTATCGATGTTATTAATTACAGTAGAGATCCCCAAGGTTCCGAGTGTAAATTTCCCGACCAGTTTTAAAATTCCTCCGACTACTACTACCGGAGATGAGGTTGGTGCTGAGTCTGAGGCTGAGACCGATGAGAAGGAGATGTGTGTTCGTGACGCAGCGGTGTATGATGACTTGGAGGACCTTGAGGGTGCTATGGTCCAGTCAGTTGTAGAGGCTTCATTGAGAGATACCTCGATGGTGGGATCCACTAGAGCAAAAGGATGTTGTTGAGCCAGGCATTGATGCCCTGACAGATGGAGTCACTGACATGTAGAGTTCACCCCAGGCTTAGCCTGGCAGGATGATCCTTTTGACTCTCTTTCTGTTATTATTTAGACTGGCTTTTGGTTTTCGCGCATTTAAGAACAATTGCTAGATTAGTTTGGCGGGGTGAGGTATTTTCATACCTACCTCTTTTGGGCTGTTTTATGGATATTATGTGTTTATATGACTGTTTTTGTGAATACTATATTTGGATTTGGTTGATATATATTGGTTTGGTCCATTTTGTTTGTCCTCTGTTTTGAAATGCAAATTGTTGGAATGTTGGTTTTGAACCGATTTTAAAAAATTGCCACCTCTTGATGAGTTTGAATGTGGTTGTTCTTATGCAATTTCAAGTGTCGGTTGTGATCAATACCGATGACTTGAATAGTGCTCTCGATTGAACGATATGAGTGTACGCCTCCGATGAGGCAAATTGAGTTACATAAGTCATATGTGAACTCCTAGCATCTCATTGTGACTAGCCGGTTGATGAGGTTATCTCTTGTGATGATAGTTGCACACTAGCTAAAAATAGTAGAGTCTTGTTTGATGATTGTGTTGAATGCCATGTGTGGTGAGATTTTCTTAAAACATGTGCTTGGTAATACCTAAAACTTACCCCGTTAGTCCAATTGATTGATGTAAGCAAGCGATTGACATGATTTTAGGCACAATTTGTGAAGAGTGAACCAAAATTGATCTTATACCTCTTTGTGACCACCTTGTGAGAGTGTGCACCTAGATTGGAACCATTTGAGCCTATCCTTTTCTTTGGAAGAAACATGAACCACTTTGACCTCCTTGTCCCATCACCTATAACCTTCATGAAGTACTCGTTCGTTTGAATAGCCAACTTAGGCCAAAAGCCTAAGTTGGGGATGTGGTGAAAAAGAAGAAAAATCAAGAAGTTTGAAAAATTCTCCTTTGAAGGATCATGTTGAAAAATATGGAACCCCTCTATGTAAAAAAATGAAAGTAAAGAAAAATGTGAAAATAGAAAAAGATTGAAAAAGAGAAGAGTTTGTAAAATAAAGCTTGTGAAATGAGCAAACGAAATGGGGTATTCAAGGAGTCATGCTTAAATGAACATAGGGTGGATTGTGAACATCATATAGTGTGAAGGAGAAGGAGAAGAAGAAAAAGTGAAATGCAGGCCATGCTTCATGAAGGTAGATGTCACTAAACTAAAATGATCTTATCTTTACCCTCAGCCCTGTTACAAGCCTTGAAAGACCTTTGTGATCTTGAGTGAGCTGAAAATAATGTTGGTTGGAAAATAAGGGCAAGCTTATGGGTAGAGTTATGCATGTGTTTATCTTTGGGAGTGTGAGAGTTGTTTTTGATTCTAATATTCTAAATTGTTGATGAGTTTTGTGTGAGCATGGAATCATTCTTGGTGTGAGGGCGTTTGAATGCTTTTGTTGAGCTTGAACTTACATTTTAAGCAAGCATTGTGAGGTTGAGTTCTATTTGATTATGGTTAGTCACAGTTTGAATCTTAGAGTTCACAATTGAACATTGCATGATTAGTTTGAACCTCTTGTGTGCATTCTTGTTGAGTCTTGAATAGCACTGTTTGTAGACATCCTTATTGAACTGATTGATCTTGTGTTTTACTTGAGGACAAGCAAAAGTTTAAGTTATGGGTGTTGATGAGTCTGGAATTTTGACTCATTTAGGGCTTTTTATTCTTAGAATTAGTTTCCTCGATGCCTATTTTGTTCTCTATACTGATGTTTAAATGTTGATTTGCATATATAAAGGCAAAAGAGCACGGAAAGGACATTATCGGATAAAAAGGAGCGAAAAATATGAAAAAGGCTGAAGATAGTCAAAGCTGATAATCGCCAAAGCCACTCGGTGAGTCACCGAGTGGCACTTCAGCTTGCCAAATGTTACAGCATGCCATCCCTGGGGAGAAGCCAAATTGGCGATGGAATTGGACCTTCGGCGAACCGCCGAATGGATCGGCGACAAAGAATTTGATCGCCTAAAGCTACAGGGTCTGAAGGACGAAGAGTTAAGGAAAAACGGAGATAGAGAAGAGCAATTGGCGCATAGTTGGCTTTGTCGGTGATGCTCGACTAACTTCGTCGAGTGACCCCGAAGGCCAAAATTTGGGAACGTATAAATTGATTTTCAAAAAGAGAAAAGGGAACCTTCCATTGTTAGACTCGGAGCTTTTGATGGAAACATTGTTTTTCTTAGTTTTCAAGAGTTTTCTAGTAGATTTTCATTGGGTTTTGGATTTGAATCTAAATTGGAGCATTGTAAAGATTCGGATATTATTACCTAACTTATGGAGAACGTAGTTGGTATTAATTTCTTACTTTTTATGATGTGTGGCTAAAACCCCCATTCTTGGGGGTGTGATTATGTGATTAATTATCTTAATTAGCTTATGTGAGTTATTAATTACTTATTTAATTGTTGTTTTGAAGTGGGTTTGATTGGTAATTGTGTTTTAAGTCTTGAATTGTAGTTGCAAATGCAGTTTTAGTTTAGTATTTTATGCTTGCTTGAGAAAGAGATTTTAGAATTAAGGTTATCAATTGATTATTGTTGTGATTGGGTTGTTATGGATTCAGCTCGAGAGAGAGAATCTTAATTCGATCATACCTACCTAGCTCGAGAGAGTAGATAAATTGAGGTTTTTGGCTGTTTATAGTGTGATGCTTGTTGAGGTTTGAGAGAACTCACTTGATTGGTAATAATTTATCGAGAGATGGCTATTACATCTAAAGCCTAGCCTACCCACTAAGATTCAACGACTTTTGGTAATTAGTAATCACCCGTATAGCAAAATTGGCAATTAATCGATCACATCCCCAACTATCCCTTTCTACTTGATCACTCCCCTATTTTCATAGTTATTAATTGACAAACCTTATCCCCCCATTTGACACTTGTTGTCAACCCCTTAGATTTAATCTAATGATTTCGATAATTTCTATTCCTACAACCGATTAGAACATGTCTTTCACTTCATAATTAAATTCTCTACCGTATCACTCCCTATAGGATCGACCCCAACTCTTCGTTGGGTTTATACTAGATTGTGATCGCCTACACTTAGTATTGGATGAAGTGTAGTTGAGCGTTATCACCTTGACTCGAAACCCTTTGTTGGAACCTAAAATTACCATGTCCATCAAACCTTGAATGTGAAAGTCACCATCTCAGGTCTTTGCCCTCTTTGCCTCCCTAGACCTTTCCTTAAGCTTCTCCTCTTCAATTTTTTTAGCATGAACCATTAAATGATAAATTTCTATTTTCTTAATGAGCATGGCGGTACTACATTCCTTAACTACTATTTTGGATACTCCCGAAACAAACTTTCTCATCTTTGACCTAGAATCGGCAACAATAGTAGGAGCATACTTGGAAAATTACGTGAATTTCAAGGCATACTCTTTCACACTTATATTACCTTGACGAAGGTTAATGAATTCAAGTAACTTTAAAAAAAAAATTAACTTGGCCTCCCTCATCTCAAGGGGAAAGAACCTATAAAGGAAAGAAACTTTAAACTTCTCCTAATCAAGAGGACCCGCATCAACCGCCCTATCTTCCTTTCATCGGTTGAATCAAACTTGAGTGACACCATTAAGTTGATAAGCGGCCAATTCCACCTTTTCCAGTGGCATCACTCCCATGATCATCAAAACCATATACATCTCATTTATGAACTCTTGAGGATCTTCCTCACCTTGGAACCATGAAACTCTGGGGGATTCATCCTATTGAAGTCCCTCACTCTAGTTATCGTGTACCCACATTTGGGTTCACAGAGACCATAGCATCCCTATTGGCTTGAGCCATCGTAGCTTGAGCCAACACTTGAAAGCAGCTCAAAAATATGCATTAATCACTTGTTCGGTCAAAGGGTCGGCCAGATTTTGAAGAGCTTGAGGAACTTCTTGTTCCGTATTCTCATTGTCATTCCTTATGATGTATGCTCTTCGAAGGGGCCATATCCTGAATATCATCAGATAAGGATTAAGAGAGATACATATAGAGTTAAAATCTATCGCACAAATTTAGAGTGATAAAATAAGTGGAATTTCCTAGACGTCTTGTAGCTTCCTATTCATAAATGAGGCACGTTTCACACTCATGAACAAGACTCTATTTGAGGTAGCTTGTGAGACATCCTAGGACCTTTCTAAACCGTGTGCTCTGAATACTAAGTTTTCATGAACCAAAGCATATCATAGGTGTAACATGGCGTATAAAACCCAGGAAACCCCTACACAAGCCACTTAGCATACATCATACAAGATAAAAGAAATAAAGATTTAAAAAGTAGCAATCTTATATCATAAAAGAGTTTGATGAAGCGAAAGTCAAACATAGTCTCCACAATCCATCTAAAATATCATAGAAGTGGTTGGCATGTAACCCATACACCACATACATTATCCAAAAACTAGAAAGACATAAACCTTGTGCTCTGAATACTAAGTTTTCACAAACCAAAGCAAACCATAGGTGTAACATGGCGTATAAAATCCTGGAAGTTCCTACACAAACCACTTAGCATACATCATACAAGATAAAAGAAATAAAGATTTCAAAAGTAGCAATATTATAAAATAAAAGAGTTTGATGAAGAGAAAGTCAAACATAGTCTCCACAATCCATCTAAAATATCATAGAAATGGTTGGCATGTAACCCATACACCACATACATTATCCAAAATCTAGAAAGACATAAAGCAAGTAAAAGTGTCTTGGTCCTCGGAACATTCACCAACTCTCAAATCTAATAGAATGATCGACTAGCCACAAGTGTGAGAAGTAGGAACATAGGACCCTACATTAATGAGACAATGTAGGTACAAGTATGCACTAATACATGGAATGTACTAAGTATGGGGCAATATGCATAAATAGACATTATAGCATCAAGAGTTTAATCATATGACATATGACTAACATTTAAGAATTTACAGGCTTAAAGAAATAATGATATGTAAATCATAAGATATGGTCAACACATTTAAATTAGGAGACACAAGAAAAGCTCTTGAAGAAACATATTCGTTTTTTGGGATATTAGCTTTAACCGGCAATAATACCATGAGAGCGATATCATGGAATCTAGTATATCTCTCATACCAAAAGAAGGGAATTTTACTTGCCAAGGTGGAGTCTGTACACATCATCTTTTGCTAAAGTGGATTCACTAGCTAGGTCATTTAAGACAATCCTATAGGGGCACGTAGTTAGGAAGTAGAGGTTGCTACTAAAGACTACCCATTTGAGCATCCACCTCAAAGCCCTCTCGATGCTAAGTCTAAATCCCACCAGAATGAGTAAAATTCAAATATAATTATAACATAGGAAAGGCAATTATCAATACAAATCCTACATCTTTAAAATCAAAACATAGAATAGCTCCTTAAAACATTATTCAAGCATAGGTGAGAAAACCTTTCATCAATTTGAATCCATATGTGAGAATACCTTTCGCAAATCATGATCATATTCGTGTGTGAGTAAGCCTTTCACAAAAACATTGATACTTTCATCTAAAATCACCCTATCATCATAAACATCGTTTTCATAAGACATGCATAACCTTTCAAAATTCATAGTTCATAGGTTCATAGTTGAAAATCATGAATCATGCATGGGTTAATATAATTTCAACTAAATATAATGTATTAACATTGATTCATGCATTAAAGGACTTAATCAAAAATAAAAATCTTAATTTGACAAAACCCATGTAGAATTAGGAAGAACCCTAATTTGATCAATAGAATTTGAGATGGAGGAATTAAAAACCTTGGGGACCCCATAGAGGAATGGAATCCATGGGTGAATACCCACATACCTTGCTACTCCAAGCTCAAGATGAATGGTGAATTGATACCCTTGAATGAAACCTAGCTTCTTCTTCTTCCTTAGGTTGGAAGGGAATTTGGGAGAATGAATTTGGTTGGGTTTTTGGGAAATAGGAGAATGGATTTTAAGTGAGTAGTTTTAGGACTTAAAATCTTTATATAGGTCTTACGATAGAAGCAAAAATGACATAGTATTGGCTTAAAACATTTTGAAAAACACCCAAAATCTCGTAAAAAAACTATTGACCTAATCTACGGTTCTGACCTACGAGTTGTAGAACCTTCTACGATCCGTACTAGTTAACCGTAGACTAAAGAATAGGGACCTAAATTTGATCATTTTGGACAAGATCTATCTACAGTCCATAGGACTTTCTATGGTCCATAGACCCAACTCGTAGAACTCAACTTTCACCCTAAAATTTGGCCAACGTTCCTACGGAACCTATCTACGACCCGTAGAATGAATGACGGGTCATCCTAGTCAATCGTGGGATGATTTACTAGAACTTGATCTCTAAAATATTTTTTCCTCTTTCTACGGATGCATTCTACGTCCCGTACAAGCTTCTACGGTCCGTGGATGGGACTCGTAGAACCCAACATGTAGCCAAAAGAAATTATTTTCTTTTCTTTTCTAAAATCTGAGGTGTTACACTCAAATACAGAGTCTACGATATGTATGAAGAATGATAAACCAATCGGTTCTACATAAAATAATTCTAGAAAAATGGGAGGAGCAAACAATTAAAATGATCATAATAAGGAGGTAATGTGCTCATAAGAGCCTGTGACATAACACTTCATGAAACCTTATGAGAGGGGTAGGTACCTAAAATTAATGAAGTCATAAAATCTCAATAAGTTATGCCGTATTGTGAACCGATACAAAGTGATATTTTGTTTACGATACCATTGATACAATAGCGTGCAATATTATAAAAGATTATGAGGATCTAAATTCTACAGTCTATTAAAGCATGTCGATGTAGAAATAATTATCAAGTGAAAAGTGGAATGATGCATCTTGGTAAGCATAAAACTTATTTGACTTGTATTCTAGACACTAGAAGATGTCATACGTTTAATATTTAATGTCATTACTTGACAAAGTTGATATGAAAATTCTTTAAGGGTTCAAAATCTAACGCATATGTAGGTTTTTGGAAAACTTGTTTATAATTCTCATATGGATTAAATCAATCAAGAATTCATTTGTATTGTTATGCAAGTTAATAACTTGAATTGAACTCGTGAATAATTTGTATAAGGTAATAGATTATTTTCTTAAAGAAGCTGAAGTAAGGAATTTGCCGAATTCTTTCGTCTGGAAAGGATAATTCATAAAAGGAGATAGAAGGAAGCACATTTCATCAAAGGTTTTCTACACACATGAACTCCAAAAGAATAGTGGTATCAATGTGCAACAGATTCATTCGAATGACAATGTGGCTAATTTGTTCACCAAATCTCTACCAACTACAACTTTCAAGAAGATGGTGCACAAGCTTAGAATGCGAAGATTCAAGTCACTGATTGAGGTTCTTATTAGAGGGAGTTAATACGCATTGTACTCTTTTTCCCTTCCAAGGGTTTTTCCCACTGGGTTTTCCTTGTAAGGTTCTTAATGAGGAAGCCTAGATGTGTATTATTAGATATGTGTGCTATTTTCCTTCACTAGAATTTTCTTTTTAAAGTGTTTTAGTATTATTTTTAATGAGGCACATTATCTACGTATTAGACATTCAAGGGGGAGTGTTATTGTAACACCTTGGAAGTTGGAAAACCAAAACAAGAAAGAAGTTTCAGAAAAAAAAATTGACTGAAGCAGTGCTCTATGAGTCCGACCTACGGATCGTAGGAAGTCCTACGGGCCGTAAGAAGTGAACGGTAGAACCCAAGTTGAGTTTTTAAAAAATCAAGCCCTAGTAAACCATTCTACAATTGACCAGAACGGTCTGTCAATGGGCTACAGACATTAGTAAGGTTCCGTAGAAAGGTCCCAAACTTAATGAAGTTTTGAGTTGAAAGTTGAGGTCTACGGATGGGGTCTACGGACCGTAGGAAATTTGACGATCCATAGAAATGAGTCGTAAGAACTACCCAAGATTTTAGCCCCAGTCACTCAAACCATATACGGTCCGTAGGAATTTCTATGGTCCGTAGGTCACAATTGTAGGACTCTCTGGTAGTTATTTAAAAGGGTGATTTGGTCTTTTCCTACACTCCTAATTCCTATACTATGTCATTTTGCCTATAAATAAGACCCTATGACTTTTTTTCACCCCTAAATCTACCCATTCCCAAAATCAATCTCCCAAATTCTCCAAATTTCTCTCAAAGGGTTTTCCCTCCAAGGTTATCAAGGTGTAACACCTCGGATTCAAAAAGGGTATAATAGCAGCTTTCTACAGGATATGGTGCCAGTTCCGACAGAGCCACCTACGGCCTATGGACCGACACACGGACCGTAGGTCAGCGCCATGATTGGCCAGCCCAAGATCCCAGAAATTTCAAGTTTTAGTACTTTTTCAACGGTGCACCAGGAAAGTCCGTCGTTCATTGTACGAGTCGTAGGTAGGTTTCGAAGGAGAGTTCGGACCTATGGCCGTGGTCCACGGTCCGTCGATGGACCCACAGACCGTGGATCTGGTCCGTCGTTGGGGGTCCATTTTAGTAGTTTCTGAATCCACCAACGGTCGACCAGTACGGTTCGTGGCTGGACCTACGGACCGTAGGTCTGGCCGTTGGTAGAGTCGGTAGTTATTTTTGTAGGGGCTTTTGGGTCTTTTTCTAATTATTCTAGCCTAATACTATTTCATTTTACCCTCCATCTAAAATCCTATATAAGTGTTTTAACTCCAAATTTCCCCAATTGAAATCATTCTCTCAAATGCCTAAAAGAAGAACAAGTCTTCCTCTCCCAAAATATTTCTCTCTCTAGAAAGCTTGGAGAAGAAGGTGTCAACTTAGGGTTTCAGGTCAATCCTATGATTCCACCATTGAAGGAAAGCTTTTGGCATTGAGGTATGATAGTCTTCATCCATGGAACCCTTTCCTCCATGGAGTTCCTAAATTCTCCAATTTATAAAGTTAGAAATCTCCAATTGAGTTAGGATTTTCTTCTATGTTATGGGTTCCTTGAAATATTGATTGATTGATGATCTATTATGCATGAATTGAGAATATTCCATGTTTTTAAGATGAACCCCCATGAACCCATGCCTAAACCATGTTTTCTAGATTATGATGATTGGAAGTGGGTTTTGAACTATGAAAAGAGAATTATGGAAGTCTGCATGTTCTTATGAAATTGATGAATTATGATGAAAGTTTATTTGATAGTAAAGCATATATGATGTTGATGTTGTTAATTGTTTTGAAAGATTTTCTCACATAAGGTCTTCTCACCTAAAATGAATCAAGTTAAGCAGCTATTCTAATGAAACCTAGCTTGGATTGGTTACTTAATTATACCTTTCCATGGATGACATATGACTTATCTTGGATTGGCAATATAACGTGCCCTTCCATGGAAGATATAGATAAGTTAATAAAATGAGTATTCCGTGGGATTTACTTGTAGCACCGAGAGGATATTGAGATGGAAGTTCTCCTATTAGTATAGGTCGGGTTTCTAGAAGCAATTTTTTTATCCCATACCTATCTGCCCCCATAGGATGATTGTCTTAGATAGACATTAGCTAGTGGATCCACATAAGCTAGAAGTTCAAGGTCTTACCTTGGTAAGTAGGATACCCCTTTTCAGTGTGGGTAGACACCGGATTCCGTGTTGATAACTCACATGGTCTCATATGTCGGTTAAACATAAATATCCCATAATAATGAACTGAGGTTACTTCAAGAAGTATCTCACATGTGACTTAAGATGATGTCTATTTGCATTGACCATGTTTTATGACTTATGTCTTCTAGTTCTTTTACATTCATGTTTTATCTTGGTCTTTGCATCTTTATGAAAATGTCCCTTTTAGCATGATTTCAGATGTTTTATGCATGGATTTCATACTTAGTGCATTTTTGTACTAACGCATACTCTTGCCTACATTTCTTATTAAAATGTAGGATCCGACGCTCCAGACTCGCACTTCCGTGGCTAGGGGTCTAGAAGTTGAAGTTGGAAGATTGGTGAGTCCTCATACATTTGAGGACCGAGCCTTTATTTCATTTTGTCATTTCTTTTCAGTTTTTGACTTGATGTACGGGCTACGTTCGATTACTTCTTATGTACTAGATAGGTTTGAGACATTGTTAGATTCCACTTCATTTTATAAAACTCTATTCTTTGAAATGATCTTTTAAATCTCTTGGTTTCTATTATCTTGTACAATGTATGTTAAGTGGCTTGTATGGGGCCTCTTGGGATCTCATACGCCATGTTACATCTAGGGTCTACCTTGGGTCGTGACACAAGGATTCTAGGGTTCTTCAAGATTCAAGCCTCCTTTTCATCAATTTCTTAAGGCTTCAATCTCAAGGTATGTAGGGTTTCATCAATGGGTACCCTTCCATTGAACCCAAAGGTTTCTCAATTTCCTCAAGTCAATTTCAATTAAGTTGATTAGGTTTTCATTCAATTCCTCATGGGTTCTATTTATATGGATTCAATTGATTGATTATGATCATATTTTGATTATCTAGACTCAATTACATGCTTTTCAACTAATTCAATGTGAACTCATCCATTTATCATGATTTTGACTATGAATCCTAAATTGCATGAACTTATGAAGAATATATGAAGTTATGAATGAGGTTTTCATGAACTTATGCATGATCTATGAAAAGAAAGGTTTTATGACCTACGTTTCTTTAGATTGGTATCAATGAAATTGTGAAAGGTTTCCTCACATATAGGGATCATGGTTTTGGTGAAAGGTTTTCTCAATCATGCATGATTCAAGATTTAAAGATCTATTCTATGTTGCTTTTAACTTGGATTAGTAACTTTATTGTGTTGTTCCATGGATGATGATATGCTTATATTTATGAATAACTTCATTGGAATCTTACTTAGCACCGAGAGGATATTGAGATGGAGGCTCTCCCGTTAGTAGAGGTCGGGTCTCTAGTTGCAATCTCATTGTCCCTAACTACATGCCCCATTAGGTTGTCTTAAGTGACATAGCTAGTGGATCCACCTAATCTAGAAGTTATGGTCTTTTCCTTGTCAAGTAAAGACATCTATTTTCTGAGTGGGAGTAAGACACAGGATTTCATGTTATAGCTCACATGGTCTATGTCGGTTAATGATAAATATCTCACAAAACAAACTAAGTTGCTTTCAATTTTTTATGAAGCTTTCATGTGATTTTAAAATGCATTTACCATGTTAATGATTTATGATGTCTCTTTCAAATCTTTTATGATGTTTAGCTTGGTCATGCATTCCATGTTTTCGATTATGTCCTCTTATGATCATGTTTCATATCTTATTGCATTTCCCTCATACAGTCATACTTAGTACATTCCATGTACTAATGCATATTTGAGCCTACATTGTTTCACTAATGTAGGGCTTGACGACTCCTCTCCCTCCTTTCGTGGCTAGTTCATCATCTAGAAATTTTAAAGACCTGTTGAGTCCTCATACTCCAAGAATAATGTCGCCTTTATTGCTTTTCTTATGTCTTAGGTTTTGGATGTTGTATGTGGTGTACTGGTTACGTCCCGACTACTCTTTTTTATATAATAGATAGCTTGTCAAGACTATGTTAGACTTCGGCTTCTTGTTGAAACTCTTTTAATTTATTAATATGAAATGCCTTACTTTGTCTATTACTATGTGTATATGTATGTCAAATATCTTGTATAGGGCCTCTCGATAGGGGCGGAGCTATAGCCGGCGAAGAGTGGTCTGTCAAACACCCTTCACAGGAAAATTAGATCGTGTATATAGATAAAATATTCTTTATTATATGGATATATAAATAAATGAGAACTCTTAAACACAATAAAGGTCTATGGTCCAGTGGTAAACGTGCTCATTTTAGAGTCTAAGGTCCCTGGTTTGATTCATGCTTGCTGCATTTCAACAAAATCTTCCTTTTTTAAATAGAAATAGTTGTCTAGTATCTTTCTATTTCTAGCCTTAAATTTAATTACACTTCATTCAATGAATTTATTAACCTAAGAATTAAAATTTTATTGTTTCTTTATATTTTCGATCTATATTAAGTAAATTGTTAGATTAACACCATCCTATGAAATTACATTTAAAGATAAACTAAAATGTCACTTTTCACTATTATTCTTTTGATTATTTCTAAATTATTCATTTAGAAAATGTAAAATACTTCAGAATCTCATTAAAAATGGTAAATATGGGGGTAAAGTTTCAACAATTCTCTTGAACTATAAAACAATTCACTATTTTAAAGTTTGAAAACCTTGATAAAACTCCTAGCTCTACCACTGCCTCTCGGGGTCTTATACGTCATGTCACATCTAGGGTGTACTTTGGATTGTGACTATTATAAATATAATGAATGTCTATTTTTTTAGAGAAAATTTAGAAACCCTAACTTAGGGACCAAGTCAATTTTTCCCTTTAAATAGAGGGGTTCTCTTCATTGTAAAACCATCCCTTCAAGAGAAATAATAAGTATTCTCCCTTTTCCTTACTTTCTTCTCATTGTTTTATTTAGTTTCATAACACTTCTATTATTAAATAACGAAAAGTTCCTTTCTTTATTAATCAAAACAAGCCAAGGACATCATTTAGTGTTTGACTTTCTCCTTTTAAAATTAAAAAATAATTACTGTTTGTTTTTCATTTTGTTCTTAAAAAATCAGCCACCTTTTGTCATAAAAGTATGAACACCCTTGACAAAAACGTTGGCTCTGCCATTGTTCTGCATCTCTAATTGTGTCTAATGAAAAATCTATCATTATCTACTGGCTGGTTGCTTGTGTATGTATGTAATGTATGCAAGTGGCTACTTTGTGTATGTTACTTTGTTAAACCTTGAAAGTCTTATACCAATTTTAGAGGCGATGTGAAATTCTATGGTAAAGGATGACAATAGTAAAAAATTAACTCACACCGAAAATAGATGTCCTACGGGCCAAGGTAAGGATCATAAACTTCTAGCTTAAGTGGATCCACTAGCTAAGACATCCTACGTGGGCACGTAGACAAGGAGATTGCTACTAGAGACCCAGTATCTACTAACGGGAGAGCCTCCATGTAAAGGTACAATTAAGCTACCAATCCAAGCTAAATTCATTTAAAATAGCTCCTTATATCTTGATTCAACTTAGGTGAGAAAACCTTTCAACCTTATGAATCCTTATGTGAGAAAATCTTTCAGAATTTCATTGATATTTTCATCTAAAAGCACCCTCAAGTCATATACAGCAATTGTATAAAAATATGTGAATCTTCATATTTTCATATTTCGTAGTTCATAAGCTTCATCATGTGTTCATAGTCAAAGATCATGGATCATGTATGGGTTTATATGAATTCAACCCATGTAATAACTTCAATTCATTCAATAGAAGATAGAAAAAAACTAATTGAATTATAATTGAGAAGAACCCAAGGAAATTGAATAAAACCCTAACTTTTAATTGAAAATTGAACTTGTAAAATTGGAATCTTTGGGGACCCAATGGGGGAAAGGACTCCACTGGTGAATACTAAGTATGATACCTTCCTACGAGACCTAACTACGACTCGTAAAGCTTTTGACACACCGTCCTAGTCGACCGTAGAATGAGATATTGCAACTTGATTTTTCCAAAAATTTAACCTACTTTCTACAGAAGCCTTCTACGGTCCGTAGAAGTTCTTCGGCCCATAGACCAGACCCGTAGAACACAACAATAGAAAAAATATGTTCTTATTTCCTTTTTCTAAAATCCAAGGTGTTAGATTTTTTGACCATTTTTAGATTATAATATTTTACTTCTTTACTACAATAATTTTGAGATAATTTAGCGTAAAAGATAAAACTAATTACGAAGCAATAAAAAATTAAAGAGATTTAGATTATTTTAAAATAAATTACAATATATGTATATTAAATCTTAATAGACACTCTATCATAAAATTAGTCAGATGTAGAGATTAAATTTGAAGGATTGTTAACACAGACAATGACAGAAATGATTGGGAGATTTTGAGCCTATGACTTTACAGTGGCCTCCCTTGCAATTTTGCTTACAAAGATTATCACATGTTGTATCATCACTGGAGCCTGGAACACATCTCCCAATATGGTTGTCAGTGCAACATTTCGAACCATCTCCTTGGATCGAACCTGGAATTCAAATTCGATTGCAGATTTTTTTATATCAAGCTTCAAAATTTTCTAACATAAGGTATCAGGTACATAATATAATATGGAGAAAATAAATATATAAGTGCATTATTTGATTTTTTCCCAAAATTGAGAAACATTTATATGCATTATCTTATAACTTTAAATAATCACTTTATACGTTCGTTTTTTAGTAAAATGAATCAATTTTTACTAATAATAAAAGTAAAAACATTATAAACAAAAGAAATTGACTTTCTGATGCTACGGGTGTTAATGGTTTGGTTTGGGCCTATTTTCACTAAGGACAACCAAACTTACTAAGTAGGTTTTCCAAATATTGGAACCACGCAAAATCAAATAAGCAAATTTTTTATTTCTTTGATTTTGTCAGTTAATATAGGTTTTTTTCATATCTTTTTAAAATATATAATATTATATTTTCAATATTCTGAACATGAAACAAATTCTTGGATTTATAAAAGTAAAAATTATAAATCGAACAAGAAAGTGAAGACATATATTGGATGGCTATAAAGCTAAACACCAAGAATCAATATTGTAAAAGATTAACTTGTACTGTAATTTTTTTTAAATGGGTATTTTTAAAGTCAGTTTATTTTGACATGTTCAATTTTTTAAAATATGTTTTGAAAAACTATTAAAATGTTAACAATTTTGAGGATCAAAACTAAATTAAATCAAAGAAATGTCTATGTTTTCTCCAATTTACGTCAATTATGTTTTAGTTTTTATATTTTTCATAAACACCCCAACTTAAGTTACTATTCGTAAATTGTAGATAAATGGGGTAAAAAATGAAATACCTGAGAGAAGGAACACAATGAAAAGGATACCATAAAGAATTTTTGAGACGCTAGAATTTGTCATTTTGTTTAGTATTAATTTTGAGGTTATGAAATATGTTTCTGATTAACAATTCTTTCAATTAATTTATAGAGGACGGTTCAGAATATTTATGGAAATTTATTGTTATTTACATTCTATATTTATTTGTGTCTATGAGAATTTTATGGTATATCATTAACTTTTAAAGATCAATTCACAATTTTTTCTTACACGGCTCTAGTTTAATTTAGATAAAATTTATTTTAGACTTTTAATATTGTTAAAATATTAATACATATATGTAATAATTTAAAATTTGTTAAATATAAATTAATAAAATGATTCGAATTATATTTAATTCATGGATATATTAATCCAAATAAATATTATGTATTAATATAATTTGGTTAATTGCTTACGTCGAATAAATATGCATTTAATTTAAGTCTAAATTAATTGATTTGGACTACAATAGATGAGCTCAGTTTGCTAAGCCCAATGGCATCTCATCCTAAAGGTCCAGTTTAGCACCACGTGTCAAATGATGTGGGATGACAATTTAAACAAAGAAGTCAATAGGATCATGCTATATGTCGAAATGACTACCCCACTATCACGACCTGGCTTCCCGTGCCATGATGGCACCTACTAAATTCCACCAGTAGGTAAACTGACTCGTACCTAGAATGACAAGTAGTGGGTATAAGGATAGAACTAAACAATAAATAACACTAACAGTAAGAAAAGAAACAAACATAAGAAACAAACAAAAACTATATAAACAAAAGATGCCCTCCCAGATTCTGGAATTCACGAGTATAGATTTGCCTAACAAGAATAACTACAAGTCCCAAAAGTGGACTGCAACAAGTCATCTCAAAGGCAAAAGACAAGCTAACATATGTACAAAAGGAAGCAGGCTGGTCCAGGACACCAAGTGCTCACCCTCGTCTCCGATATCCACAAGCTGCAAAATACAGCATGAACGATCACCGCTGGTAGCTATTACTAGGACCAACATCAAGAAAAAGTTGCAGAGTGTAGCATAAGTATCAAAACAAAGGTACTCAGTAGGCCTCATAGAAAGGCTAAGCAAGAAAAGTAAAAACAATCTGAAAAGATAGAATATAGACAGAAACAAAGGTCACAACGTGAAAGAAAGGAAGCATATGAGCATACAGAAAGTAAATCTAAGTACAGCTAAGTTAAACCTAACTTGACTCCCATAAGCCCATAAGGTACACTCGTACGCAAGTTTAAAAAAACCCTAAACGACCCCTATAAGCCCAACAGATACACAGAATAGCTAAGACTATAAAGATAAAACACCCAATCCCAAGTCCAATAAGAGTCAACCGGTCCTCAAACCCCAATTGATAGTATCCCAAAGAAGTAACGGCCTCAAACCGTAAAACAATAGTCTTATGCTGGAAATAACGGTCTCGAACCGTAGAACATCAGCCTCGGTGTCACGACCCAGGGGTACCCCTAGATGAAACATGGCGTATAGAACCTCGAAGGACTCCATACAAGCCACTTAGCTCTCATAACATAAGAAATAGAAAATTAGAGTAAAATAATAGTCCAAGTCCAAAAAAAATTATAAAGAAAAGCGGAAGTCTAGTACACTTGTCTCATCATAGCCATCTAATACAACAGAATGAAATTGAGTCTAGCCCATACATCATGTTCAAAAGAGAAAAATACATGAAAGAAAGTAAAAATAATAAAGTCCGTCCTCGAAGCATAAGGACTCACCAAAGCTCGGGAATCAATCAAATCACCTACTAGCCACGAAACTGAGCAACTTGAATATCGGACCCTACATTTGCGGAAAATGTAGGCAAGAGTATGCGTTAGTACAAAACAATGTACCAAGTATGATAGTCTTGCATAAAACATTTAAATCATGCTAAAAGGGACATTTCATTTCATGACATGCAATTGACCAAGCTAAACCATAATATGAAAGAGTTAGAAAACATAAGTCATAAATCATGGTCAATGCAAGCTAACTTCATCTTTAAAACCTTTGAACTCATATGCGATACTTCTTGAATTAACCATAGTTCATTATTACTTGTGGGGAATTATCCTTAACCGACATAGAGACCATGTGAGCTATAACATGATCCTCTGGTGTTTCCCACACCGAAAAGAGGTGTCCTACTTGCCAAGATAGAACCATGAACTTCTAGCTTAAGTGGATCAACTAGCTAATCAAACTATGGGGGCACATAGTTAAGGGATAAGGAGATTGCTACTAGAAACCCGGCCTCTACTAACGTGGGAGCTTCCATCTCATGAGATTTCTTCTAGAAACTCGGCCTCTACTAACGAGAGAGTTTCACCCCATCATCAATATCCACTCGGTTCTAAGCATAAATCCCACAGAATATTCATTTCTTGCTTGACTTCATTATTCATGGAAAGGTGCCCTTGGACAACCAAACCAAGCTAGTTCATTAGGATATCTCTTACTCTTTGATTCAATTAGGTGAGAAAGCCTTTCAACCTAAGAATCCTTTCTATGTGAGAAAACCTTTCACATCATGCTAGTATGTGGTTATGAGAATATCCTTTCACAACACAACATCATCATTGGTACTTTACTCTCAAACCACCCTTAAAATATTTGCATAGATTTCATAAAATAATGCATAAGTCCATAATTTACCTCTTGAGGTCAAAACCCACTTTAAATCATCAACTCATAGAAAACATGGGTTAGATATGGATTTCATCATAAATACATGTGAAGCTTGCAATACATGCTCAATTTCATAAAACTCTTCCTTGAAGATCAAAATCCCACATCATATGATTCATAACTTGAAAACATAGAGATTACATGGGTTTGTACGTAAATCATCATAAAATCAGCATATTTCATCAATTCATGCATAAGATATCATAATTAAACCAACAGAATCAACAATGAAAAGAACCCATGATAATTGAAGAAAACCCTAACTCAATTGGGGAATTCTACCTTCTGAAATATAGAAATTTGGAAACTCCATTGATGGAAGAAATCCATGGATAAAAACTATCATACCTTGAGTCCAAAGCTAGCCTTCAATGGAGGAATTGAGACCTTGACTTGAAACCCTAGATGAATCCTTCTTCTTCTTCTTCTTCTTCTTCAAGTTTCTAGAGAGAGAATTATTTGAGAGCTCTTCTTTTTGGTGAGTTTAGAGAGAATAATTTCTATTGGAAAATTTGGGGGTAAAAATAATTATATAGGGGGTCCTAAACATAGGAAAAACGACATAGTATAGGAACTAATTAATTAGAAAAAGACCCAACTGCCCTTTAAAATAACTGTCAGGTGACCATCCACGGACCCCAATCGACGGACCGTGGTCTGACCCACGGCCCGTCCTGGTGGACCATCGTTCATAGTCAGAAAGGTGATCCTTGGGGCCTCGAACCAAGGACCCTAACTAAAGACCGTGGTCTGACCTACGGTCCGTTGGTCAGGCCGTGGACCTGGACCCTCAGACCTTACTTAGGCAGGCTAACCACGGACCACACCTATGGTCCTTGGTCCATTCCACGGGCCATGGGTGGCCGGCGTGGTTTGGCACCTTCAATATCTCGAAAGCTGCTATTTGGTCTTTTTGAATACGGGGTGTTACAATATCTACCCCTTGGGACCATTTGTCATCGAATGAGATTTAAACTGGTTCTAAACGAGTAGGAGAGGAACTAACAAGCCAACCTACAAATGCAATGCATACAACCAAGGAGGAACTATCGATTCCAAGCTAGGACGTTCTCAAAACATCATAAGAGGGGTGAAACTAACTCTATCAGCCCATTATGCATGTAATGCACATAAACAAGGAGGAAACATCAACTCCAAGTAAGTGTGGTAGTGGAACCGGGAGGTGCCGGTACCGTTCCGGCAGGCTCTGGTTGGGTCTAATCTCTAATTCTCTATTAAATTACAAATTATATTTGCTTAAAATATTTGGTGGATTACTAGTTTGGTCTTTGGAGCTTCAAAATTCAACTTTAATCTATCAATTTTCGGCTTTCGATCATACACGTCTACTTTTTTAAGTAGACGTTTGGTACATTCGTTCCAACTCACATCTTTTTGCATTTAATTTTCGTATTATATATAATTTAGTTATTTATTTGTTTGCATTTAATTATTTTATTTATTTAGTGAGTAATTAGTCTCTAGTCTCTACTTATTTAGTTATTTATTTGTTTGTATTTAATTTTCGTATTATATATAATTTACTAACTTTTCATATTTTAATATGGATTCCGGTAAAAAAAATGTTGGCAAAGGTAAAACAACTATATATGATGCGGTAAATAATTTATTTACCTCAAATTCTGAGAAAAATAAAAAAACCGATAGTTCTTCTAAATCTAAAACTAGAAAAGTAGCACAAGTAAGAATAAATACGGAAGATTTTACGCATGTTGATGAAACTGTTTTTAATATTGATAGTAATATTGGATTAAATCCTTATCATTAATCTTTACAAAGAAGGTTTGGTAATTTTGATGAAGAATTAGATGAAGAAGTAGAACATGATAATGTTAATGATGATATTAATACTTTTGATGAAGATGATAATGATGATGATGATGATGATGAAACAGAGCCAATTACGGCTACTAGTCCAACTCTCGCTCCCAGTCCCGCTCCCGCTCCCTCTCGTTGTCCTGCTCCCATTTCCCCTGTACATCCTAGGCCTAAGGTAGAACGTGCTAAAAAATCAGTTGTGTGGCAATTTATGACTCAGAGTGAAGATAAAATACAAGCTATTTGTAATAAATGTAAACATAGAATGAATCATAAAACTGTGGGAAAACAGGGTGGGACGGGACATTTGAGTAATCATTTAATTGGATATTGTAAAAATAAATTTTTGCATGCTAAAGCTGTAGCCGAAGCTAAAAAGAATGGTACCACCCTTCCTAGTGAAACTGTAGGAGTAGGGGGCTCTAATATGGTCCAAACGCAATTAGATCCTTCTAATATTTCTGGCCCTAGTACACAACGCTCATATAGTAGAGAAAAAGATCTTGAAGAATTAGCTAAAATGATTGTTGTTATTGGCTTGCCTTTTAGTTTTGTTGAAAATCCCAGTTTTATTCATTATATTCAAATTGTGTATAATCCACATTTTAAAGAGTTTTCAAGAAACACAATTAAAAGGCCATCTTTGATTATCAAGCTCAACATTTTCAATATCTTCATTGTTTATTTTATTATAATACTTGTAAAATAGCTATTACTTCTGATATGGGTCGTAGCGTAAATGGTAATGATTATCTCACTATTACTGCCCATTGGATCGATGAAAATTGAATTATGCAAAAAAAGAATTTTAGGTTATAAATATTGTGAAATGCATAAAACCGGTAGTTACATAGCTCAAACTATTGTAGATGTTTTATAAAACTATGGAATTTGCGATAAAATAATTAGTGTCACCTTAGATGATGCTTCTAATAATACATCTGTTGTTGAAATACTAAAACCGACTCTTTGCTCTATTTATATTGATGGTTTTCATATTAGGTGTATTGCACAAATATATAATTTGATTGTTAGAGACAGTATAGCAATGTATAATGATGGTTGAATAAAATGTGAAACTGCATGTCATTTTATTTTTAAATGTCAAGTTAAGTCTAGACGTACAGAATTTTAAAATCGTTGTCGTGAATTTAATCTTCCACCTAGAAAAATTCCTAAATCAGTGTGTACTAGATGGAATTCTTTATTTGAAATGTTTCAAGTCGCTTATGAATATAGGAAACCTTTACAAATGGTTTGGAATGCTCATAATTCAAATATGAACTATAGACTTGATGAAAATGATTGGAATGATGTAAAAGAACTTATAGAATTCTTAAAAGTTTTTTATTTAGCTACAAAACAAATTTCTGGACTTTATTATCCAACTATTTGCTCTGTTTTACCAAATATTTGTGCTATTTCTAGTAAGTTTTATAAATTCAAAAATAAACCAAGATTTGAAGATTCTGTTAAGAAGATGATTGAAAAATTTTAAAAATATTTTTTTTCTATTCCTCAAATTTATTTAACCGCTTGTTTGTTAAACCCACATTACAAAGATGTAGGTGCATCACGAATGGTTGATAAAATATATTTCAATTTAGATATTCAAGATT
>JAJONR010032080.1:0-11136 GCA_029582245.1 Solanum etuberosum
TTTGTGCTATTTCTAGTAAATTTTATAAATTCAAAAATAAACCAAGATTTGAAGATTCTGTTAAGAAGATGATTGAAAAATTTTAAAAATATTTTTTTCCTATTCCTCAAATTTATTTAACCGCTTGTTTGTTAAACCCACATTACAAAGATGTAGGTGCATCACGAATGGTTGATAAAATATATTTCAATTTAGATATTCAAGATTTGAAACACCTAGTTGTCAAGAAGCTAAAGATAGTATAAAAGTTAAAGCTAGAAAATTGTATGACTTGTATTATGAGAATAGAAGAAATGTAGTATGTAATGAAGAACCTGAATCTTCTAGGTGTAGATATAATGAAGATGATATTGATGATATGCTAGATAGTTATCTTGAACTTTCTCATAATGATAAAAATGATTTTGATGCATATATTAATCAAAATACGAAAACTATTAAGGATTCACAAGGTTTACCTGATCTTCTAGGTTGGTGGAGCAATCGCGGCAAGGGATTTCCAAAACTTTAACCGGTGGCTCGAGATGTATTAGCTATTCAAGCATCTTCAGTAGCTTCGGAAGGCGTTTTTAGTGCAGCAAGATTTCAAATTGGAGAGCATTGATATTCATTAGCAGCAGATAGCTTGGAGATATCGGTACTATTTAGAGATTGGATTAATGGCGAGAGAATGAGTTATGGGCATCCAGCTTTACCTACCAAATTTGAAAATGATATGATTTTAGTGACGACGGCATTGATGCATTGGAGGAACTAGCCGATCAACCAATTCTAGATCATGTTACTAGAGAAATGTTAAATGATTTAAGAAAAGATTGGCTTGGTAGCATGAACTATTAGTATGAGTATGATAATTCGAGGTCTAATTCAAACAGAACCCTTCCTAGAAGGTGGTTGTGTAGATTAGGTCCTCTAATCCTCTACTAATTTTTTGTAACTCAAATTGTACTATTTAATTAATATTAATAAAACTATAGGCTATTCGCCTTAATTTTTTTTATTATTGTTTTCAAATTTAATACAAAGTCTTTTTTTTAATTATATTTTCAATTTTCAAATGACAAAGTTGAAAATAGAAACTTTTAAACTTTTAAAGTTTGAAATTTAAACTTTTAAACTTTTAAACTTGAATTTCAAACTTTTAAAGTTTGAAATTTAAACTTGAAAAGTTTGATTATAAACTTTTAACCTTTTAAAGTTTAAAAGTTTGTATTTTAAACTTTAAAAGTTTAAAAGTTTAAATTTCAAACTTTAAAAGTTTTAATAATTGATTAATTTTCCTAATTTTTTAATTTTAATAATTAAATTTTAAAAAAAAAAAAATAGCCGTTATCCCGGTTACCGGTCCGGTCCCCATACTGTACCGGTCCGGGATGGAATATGCTATATTTTCCGAAACTACCGGTTTCAGTCAGTCCGGTTCCGGTCCCTTTCCGCCCATCGGACCCCGGTTTCGGTCAGTGCCGGTCCGACAGGTCCGTTACCGGTACCACTACCAGACTTACATGGACACTTAATTACATGTTCGTCAATAGATCCATACTCAAAGGCAAAATTCAGAAACTTTCTTACCCATCTACATATTCAGGAGTATTTTGTGGTTTGTCAATCCAAGATTTATCAATTGACATGGCTAGAAAGAACGACATAGCAATTCATTTTAAAATTAATAATATCATAATATCAAAATGAAAAATGTAAATAGCAAGTATCTAAATTGTAACTTTTACAGTGTGAGGTATTAGCATGGAGTATCAAAAGGGCAAAAGGGAAGTCTCAGACAGCTAAGTTTTTCAAAAAAAATACTCTGATTGTAATGCTAACAGTATGAATTTCTTATTTTCAAGAACAATACTCTGGTTTTCTTGCTTAATTGAGTAAAAGAATTGTAGTTCACTAACTAATTTGTAAAACTCATATCTAATATTTTGAATATTACATCATCACTATCAGATTTCAATCTACATCCCCACACATATAAGAAAAAAACAAACATCCAAAGTAAAATTAGAACCTATCAAACGCCAAAATTACTAAGAATTTTCTTACTTCTAGCAAGACAGAAGGCCATAAAAAACTGATTTTTTTTTAATTCTAGCAATTCATATTTTTACTTATCAAAAATAACAAAAAGTATCAAAAGATTTACTAATAAAAGTTATTGACCTATCAAATGATTAGTGGTGATGTTTATCTGAATACGTTGACCATCAGTTTTTGATTCTTTGACAACCTATCAAGCCCAAATATGAAATTTAGGTTAATAGCACCAGTAAATTAATATGAGAAGTGAAAAAGAAAGTGAATTCTATGGCTCAAAAATAAAAAAGAAAGTGAACTCTAAGGCTCGAAACTGGAAAGAAAGTGAACTCTAAGGCTCGAAAGTGAAATCCAGATCATAACTTCAATGTTTTTGTAAGGCTCCTCTTTGGACTACAACTAAACTATAACATGCAAAGTCAAACTACCAAAAGTAAAACCCCTAACAAATCTCTATAGAATTGTACATAAATATAACAAAAAGTAAAGCCCCTAACAAACTCTCTACAATCTGAATTACATATATGATCGACCCAAACAAATCTCTACATGCATGAACAAATAGAGAATACATAGATTCAGGAAAAATATTCAGATTCACCTTATAAACTTACAATTGATTGAGGTTTCAGAGCTTACATTGAAAAGTTTACGGTGAATTGAGTGTTATTTAAAGTCAATTGAGAGCTTGATAGAGGGTTTGACCTTGATTTATTGAGATCTCAATATCCTTCATTGCACCAAATTAGCTATTGAGCGATTTAAGAGTGATTGTTATAACATATGCCTCTTTTCTTATACATATATAAATCTGTTATGATTGATATTTTCCTAATTTGAGTTTATTTCTTTGAAGTAAGGAAATAAAAGACTGTAAGTACAGTCTCATTCTTTCAAATAAGGAATTGAGAGACTATTTTGTTCTTTTTAAAAATAAATAAATTGATTGAGACAATAAATGCTAAAATTAGCGCTTAAATGGTTGTTAGCGCCCAAATTAGGCAAATTATTTTCTTTGCATTTGAATAATAAATATTTGATAGTTTATAATTATTAAGGAAAGGAGAGAAAATAAGTAGGGCATGACAATAAGCCCCCTTTCACCTTTTTCACGAGGTTAATTACTTAGATACATGTTAGTTTATAATATTATACATTTTATCAGATTTTGTTGCGTCTAGATATCTCAAGACACATGAATCTTGAAATACATGTGGTCAAAATTAGGTATAATTTGTTCTAGATACACTGTATTCAAATGGATTCGCATATATCTAAAATACATAGACAAATCACACTCTCATATGAAAAAATTAGATAAAATATTTATTGATTCAGAAAAAAAATTCTATTCCCTTTCTCTCTCCCATGTGACTGTCTCATCTTTGTAAATATCTTGTCACCCTTTCTCTCTATTTTTCTCTCTCATTTTTTGCATGTTTTTTCTATTTTGACACTCTAACTTAATCTTATTTTATTTTAATTCTCCAACTTTATTTTAAATATATTATTTAAACATAAAATATTGACTGGACAGATAAATAAAATTATTTACCTTTTAAAGTATTTGAGAAATTCTTTTTAATATTAATATTAATATTTTTATTGTTAACAATTTTTTCCCTATATATTTTCTTTATCTTCTCTTCAACCCTATTTTTCCCTTCATCTACTTTACTAATTCATTTTTTTCTTCGTCGACATCTTTTTTTTTATTTAACTCTCTATGCGAAAGATAATGATTTTCTAAATTTTAATTTATATAACTCATTTTGTCTATATAAAGAGTAAAATATTAATTATGTTCTATGTTATAAATGTCTGAATAAAATGTTAATACAAGTTAAGGGTATTGTTGTATGTGTTTGACCTTTTAACTCCTAAGCTAACTCATTTCTCTTCTTCCTTTTCCCACTTTCAAGTCTTGTTACGACTTTAATTGAGATAATATCTCGATGGTCACTCAACTATGCATAAGTTTTTAGAAAGTCACTCAACTTTATTGTATAACTCAAAAGTCACTCAACTAATTACAATTTTTTTAAAATGTCACTCAACTATCAATATTTTACCTAGAAAGTCACTCACTTAATTTAAATATTTTTGTAGCTTAATTTTATTTAAATAAAAAATTTATTAAAAAATAAAAAGATACCCATTAATTATTAAAAATTATTCAAATAAAAAGCTACTCATTATTTATAAAAAGTTATTTAAATAAAACGGTACCCATTAATATATACTATTTATTAAGTCATGATCTCTTCAAACCAGCAATATCTGCTCTTAAGATGATTCCGCAATAATTCTTTTTTTAGTACAAGCAGCAATAAAATGGGGAAAGGGGACGACAAAAAATCTACGAGTGAAAGATTTATTTTATATATAAAAGTAGTTACTTTGATGTAATTTTTAAATATTACTTATACGTTTTTATAATTTTTATCTTTTAACATATCTTTTTAAGTTTTTTGAGACTTCAAATTTTGAATGGTCCAATAAAGATTATGGTCCATAGATATTAGTAACTCTAATAAGCTCAATTCGAAATTGAATCAATACTATTGCTAACAAAATAAATTAATTCAACACTAAGAATAACAACAATGTTGAATATTTGTTCTTTAATTTTACATTGGTTTAGACATTTAAAATACATAATCTAATTTTAATTTTTCTTTAACGTTTAATCATGTAATTAATACTTATTAGACTTATTTTAGTATGATTTAGTATTTTTAAATTATGATCACTTTCATTATGACTTGTCAATTTGTAATATTTATTTTATATGATTTCATTATTATTTTTTATTGAATATATTAGTGTCATCACTCATCTCATATTTTGTGTTATTTTCTTAAGAAACACCTTAGATAGTTGTATTTTGGTTGGACTTATAAGGAAATATTTGGAGCACAAGTTAATTATATGTTTGTATGAATACTTTACCGGAAAAATCCAAAAACTTGAAAAAAACCCGAGGTTTATTAGTTTGGTTTGATTTAAAAATTAAAAAATTCGACACAAATGGTTGGTTTGGTATTTGAAAAACCCGAACCAACCCGAGGTTGAAGAACTCGAAAAAACTCGAGATTTATTAGTTTGATTTGGTTTATAAATTTAAATTTTTTACATAAATGATTTGATTTGATATTTGAAAAACCCGAACCAACCCGATCATGTACACCCCTAGTGGATACAAGGCTCGGAAATGAATTTTTTCACCATATGATTGACCGACAGTTACTAGTGATTCTGACTTCATGCAGGTGAGTTGTAGTCTGCCATTCGAACTAAGGATGAATTTTTGGGGTAAGCTTAGTGATTATTTGGAATCCTTTAAGACAAGGGCATGAGGTTGTAGTCTTGTTACCTTATATTTTGGAGTCAATTGATTCCTCGATAAATTCTAACTAGAGATATTTTAAGAAAAGAAGAAAAATCATTTAGATTCGAGATAAAATTGACAAATTGTGATATATACCAATAATTAACGAAAAGAAATAGGTGAGAAAAAAGCATTATTTATAAGCAAATCAAATAATTTCACGAGATGGAAAGCCTTTCGATAAAATCTGCAGCCAAGTGAAAATAATAATAATATATATTTTGAGAATTTTTGGATAAAGGATCTTAAACAACATAAGAAAAACTTCTATAAACGTATACTATGAAGAGTTTTAAATATTTATTTTTTGAATTTGAATGACAGTATATGATGTCGACTAATTAAAATTTTAATTTTTAAAGTGAAAGAAATTTAACACTTAAAGAATAAACGCACACATTCAAATAATATGAATTTCGTTTTAAGGTGAGTGTAAAATAAACGTGCAAACACATGTATCGGTAAACATAGATAGATATATAATAACGTGAAGCAAATGGCGGATGTTCTCATTCAAAAAGACAAAAAATTCATATCATAAAAATAATAATTTTGCAAACTCTTAACTTTATTGTTTTAATTATTATTATTTTTTTTTGTCACGTTCCACCCTTTGATTCTTGCAAAAAGCAACTGTTACAAAATATATTTAAAAAATTTAAAATAGTGAAAACAAATACTCTTAATTAATAAGCCGACTGAGACAGGTGTGTTGCGTGTATGGTCCATACAGATGATAATGAAAGGAAAACTAATGGACGAAAAAATAGCCGAAATCGCTGAAGAAAACTAAGGATGTACTCCCTCCGTTTATTTTTATGTATCAACTATTTTAAAAATATATTAATTTTTAATTTTTCATATCTTTAACATTTATTAGTTATTTTATAATTTTTTTCAAGATCTAAAATTAAATGTCAATATTATTATGTGTAAAATACTAATGTGAATCATTGAATTTAAAGGTACATGTAATATTTAAAGTGGACATAAGAAAATTAGTTATCCATAAAAATATTTATGATTTAGATAAAAATTGATCTGAATAAAAAAATTAAACTAAACAATTAAATAAATCTATTTTTATTTGATTTGGTTTGATTTTACATTTTTATTTTTTATTTTTTTTCATTTTCATTTTGTTTAAAAAAACAGAAGAAATAATTGAATCAAATTGGCAATTTATAAACACATTTTTTTAAATAATTAAATACGTAATTATTTTTAATATTTAAATGAAGCATTATCATTTTAAAAAATAAGGTATGATAATACTTCTTTTATTTGTGTAGCAATATAGATAGCTTATGCTTTATCCAGAAATTTATATTATTTTATACGTTGAATTAAGAAACAATATAAGGAGAAAGTTAAACATAATTGGAATTTTGATATAAAAATATAATTTTTTTTAATTAATTTTGAATAGATTGTTATCTTTTTTCTCTTTTAAATAACTCATTTTTATGTAAATCAAATCAAATTGAAACAACTAACAACTAAATTGATAAATAAATATTATATTTAATTTAAATAGTTTAAAATAATCTAATTAAATTAATAATCGATCCAAATCGAATTTAAAATAGGGGAGGGATGGAAATACAACTAAAGTCAAATTAGTCTCATTTATCACGTGGAAACACGTAGCTATTTGTTTGTGGGGACGCCATCTTTTTGTACATTCTCCTTTTCAAGTGTGCGTTTCGTGTTGAAAGCTCAACTAATTAAAAACGTGGCTTTGTAATACCCAAGAAAATCATCTTGTATATATTCATTCAAAAACTCCCCTTTCTTCTTTCATTAATAATTCTCTCTCTTATATATCTCAACAAAATAAATATATCTTCCATTATCACTAAAAATAAAACAACAACTTGTTTGTTGATTATTCTTTTCTCTCAATTGTAATTGAAGGAAATGACAAGAAATTGTAATTTAGAGCTCACGCTTATGCCTCCTTCTATTTCACATAATTTTTCTTCTAAGAATTGCACAATGTAAGTCATTCTCCCTCTTTTAATTTATACTATTTCTTTGTAATAAGTAAGTAATATTGATTATGTATTTGTTTTTTTATTTACTATTAGGGAGGATCAACAATTGGAGAAGCAATCGCAACAGCTAACAATATTTTACAATGGAAAATTTGTCGTTTCTGATGCTACTGAGCTTCAGGTATGTTAGATAGTCAACCAATTAAGCTTTTAACATTCTCACAAAGTATATGAATTTTGTTTAAAAGATGCATTGTTTTTATTTTCTTATAGTAATAATAATTAATTAAATGAGTTATTTTGTTATGCAGGCTAAAACTATAATATATCTTGCAAGCAGAGGAATGAAGACGAAAACAAACAAGAAGCTATCACCAATGTCTGAGCCGTCATCACCATTATTACAACCTCAAACTGGTCTATTCATGAAGCGATCTCTACAAGGATTTCTACAAAAACGAAAAAATAGAATTCAAGCAACTTCGCCATACTGATGATGAACTTCGCCTTAGTTTTAGTTCCATTTGTTGATACATTTTTATTTTTGGTGTTACTAATATGATAGATTTTTCCTATAAGTGAATTTAGAAAGTGTATTTTACTGATTTGTCAATACAAAAATTTCTCTCATTTTCTTCATGTGTGGTGATCAGAACTTGTTTTTTCTTATATAAGATATTGTCCGTAAAGATCTTTTCAGAAAAGACATCCTATGGCCAAAGTTAGGGTCTCTGAAAACTTTGATCCAAACTAGGAAAAAGTATGAGCCAAACATGAAATGAACTATATATTTATATTCAGAATAAAAAAAGAGTAGGGAATAACAAGACATGATTTGGTACTATTACCAATAATTATTCAGATCGAAGTTAATAGTCTATTAGGATTCAAGTGAAAGATTTCTTCAACAATCAAATTGGAATATAGAGAAACTCCACAACAAGCATGATTACCAATTGGCTTTGCCAACACATCACCACTCACTAGTGTGAAGATAGTAGCATATATATATCTGATAATAAGAACTTTGTGATTGACCATCATATTAAACTTTGATGCTGTTTGCAATCATATCTTGTAGTTGTTGAATCGTTAGAGTAGCCAGTGAAGTAGATTGCTTTGTGCATTAAGATTCAACTAATTTTAATTTGGTTGGTGGGAGATTCAGTATCCAACTTTTTCTTTCTAGTGTAAGGTTGTGACTTAACTCTCTAGGCCAATAGAGATCTAAGTTAGGTGATTTGAAGATATTTACCTTCAATAGATTTCTTTAATTGCCTCATTTGGTTTGCTTCATCACAGAAAGTTGTTTGTGGACGTTGATTACATCAGTCATCATGGCGTTGACCTTTGTTGAGGTAAATGAATCTGTCGAATCTTCGAAATTCTCATAATTAAAGTCAGTGTGAGAGACTCCATCTGATGGAAAGAAATGGATATTGCCCCCACAAGTTGTAGTTGTAGTTGTAGTATGAGATTTCTCTTTCGCTGTCATCTTCAAAGAGATGAACAACTCTGATTTATTCATATCGTTAGCCTTAGCTTGATATTTGCCTTCCATGAAGTATTGTTGATTTTTTCAAAGTCCATTACAGTAGTTCATCGATATGCAGGAAGAAGAGATGAAAAACAAAATTGGTCCCACCGTGTTCTCTTAATACAATTCCGTTGTTCATGAATAAAATTAATTTCAATCAAAATAAATAAAAGAAAAAGTAATTTTATTCATGAATCTTTGTGAATACAATTCCGTTGTTCTCTTAATTCTTCTCTCCTAATATTATCCGTGATTCGAGGGCTGACAATAGCGTATTTCTCGAATGTAGGATGATGTAGAAGATGTGTTTGATATCTGGAAACGTCGGGAAACACTTCGTCGTTTCAAATGGATCTCCGAAAAGAACTCTTTTGACCACTCCTTCGAAAAACTATGTAGTTGATGTTGTAGCTTTCTCCAATGCTTGCAGAATATCCTCAGAACATCATGTAACCCTTCTATTTATAGTTGTAGGAGAGAGGCCGTCCAAATGTGGATGAATTCTTTTGATTGGTTCATGTAAGACATCAATCTTATCACAAACACTATAAGGTTGATTTTTGATTGGTTGTTGAACTTCGGAATTGCCACATTATTTGAACATGTGACATCCTCTTGTTGGTCTTGAACTTGAATCATGCCAAGTCATCTTGACACGTTGTAACACCCCAGAAATTTTTTGAACTAACACTCGAATCATCCTTCGTTGTGAGTAGAATTTTACCAAGAAATTTAAAATTTCTTAAGTATTAAGGTCACGTCACTAGATATAGCACCTTGAGTTCCAAAAAGAATTAAAGATAATTCATTCAAGTCATTACTAAGTTCTTCTAAGTTTTGGGTCAACTTCAAATGATCATAACTTTCAGTACAGGATGAGTTAAGTGGTCCATAAGATATCAAATGAAAGGTCTTTGAATTGTCTTTCCAACGCCACCAAGTTTGCTAAGTTTCAAGGTTGGATGAGTGAGATATGCCCTTTTGAAGTCAAGTTGTCCAGTTAAGGAAAGTTACCCAAAAATAGAAAGGGGTATTTTGGTCTTTTCCTTACCCAATCAGATTTAATTCATTTTTGGTAAGGTTTTTAAGGGTCTAATCCTATTAGGTTCAGTTTTATAATCATAATATACGCCTAGGGTTTTAGTTGAGAGTTCAAGAAGAGACAAGAAGATAAAAGAGGAGAAAAGAGGAAATGATCAAGGTGTTCGTCGAGGTTCTTGAGTCTTGTTGCGGATTTTCGCCATGGATTTGATCCCTAAGAGATATGTAAGCTTCCATAGTGTTAGGTTCATTCACCCACGTACCAATCATGATTTATTCAGCGCAATTTCGTTCTTGAAATTTAAAGATTTAAGTTCTTGATGAGTTCTTGATAAGTGTTCTTGAGGTTTCATTCTAAATCTTATTTTGTTAGAATTTTGATGATTTCTTGAGATGAAAGTGAGTGTTTTGAGGGCTGTATAGAGTAGATTAGTATGTACTTAGGTTAGGTAATTGAATCCAAATTATTGGGGAAGAAACCGTACGAATCTAGGCGAACTAGGGTGAGAAAAGAAGCAAAGAAAGTCGTCTACTTTTCTGGGCGGTGCCTGGGGCGAAGCGCCACCAATACGCCATGGGTGGCTGCCAGCCAATACGCCAAGAATAATGCTCTGTAGTTTAGGGGCTGGCTCCCCACGCCACTCAGTACACCAGGGTCTCCTGCCCCACCCGTTCTCCGTCGTTTCGTCCGTCTGAGTTCTTTCAAAGGTTACCTTTACTCCCCTTTGATTCTAAACACTCCAAACTATTATAAACACCTAGAAATCATTCATAACATGAATCATAACCTTGAATTCATAATTCAAATTCAAGGTAGATTTAAGAGTTAAGTGTTGAGAGTTCTTTCGAACATTTTGAGAAAGTCCCTTTGAGTCTTTTGGTGGAGTCTTCTATAACTTCTAATAACTTGTTTCAAGACTCGAGCAAGTGAGAATGAGAATGAGGAGAATGTATTCATGAGTCTATATTATCATCACAAGATCCTTCGTATTATGAACCATAACTCTTGAATTCATATTTCACATTCAAGAGAGAGTTAAGAGTAGAGTTCAAGAAAGTCTTTGAGTTCAATTGTGAATCCTTTGAGATCAACTATCGATTTGAACTAAGTTTTGAGGAAGTAAGTATGA
>JAJONR010032081.1:0-27556 GCA_029582245.1 Solanum etuberosum
TGAAGGAAACAAACATAGTTATGGAGCAATCTCCACAAATACCAACTAAGGTAAATTCCTATATAATCATGTGTAGCTAAATTTATATATATTCCTGAAGATATCCATGTTATTGTGAATTTTATTATGCTATAAACTGTTATAATAATCTGTTTAAGTAGGTTTGCCATAAAAGTAATATGCCAAGAGTAGTTTAAACCCAGACTATGCCATCCTAAGGTCGAAACCAGCAGGCAAGAAGGCCGTTTAGGGGAGTAGACAGAGTAGAGGCGCTGTTAGGGAACAAATGATCATGGCAATAAAATTATGGTAGTGACCAAAAGAATTAGATGATTATACCAGAATATACATAATAAAAGGATAATAAACAAGGATGTTGGAAGGAATATCACTAAGCACACAAAAATGAAAAGATGAATACAATAGAAATAATAACTGATGAAAAGAAGATAACTATATTATACGCATTAAAAGATTTAATAACAGAATTAAGAGAAAAAATCTATAAAGAAATAATACAATTAGAAATAATAGATATAATAGACCAAAATTGGTACAATTTTGATATAGTAACCTTATATGATCTATTAGAAATAGATGCTCACTCAGATATATTTTTAGACATAGACTTATATTCAGATCAATGATCAACTACGAATATCTGAAATATTGGTTAGAAACAATAGAAGATATAAACTTATTACAAGAACTCATCCGCACTAACATAAATGAATATATCAAAACTCAAAATATGGAATATCTAGAATATATTATAAACAATATTGAAGAAATAAGGAGGCTTGAATTATTAAAGGAAAAATATTACCTGAAAACATTCAATATAAGATGATAAAACAAGAATATCTACAACAATGGATAGAAGTAAAAGAAGACATAGATACATTACAGAGTCTAATAAAACTATATTTAGATCTATACTTAAGAACACAAGATATCAGGCATTTAAGAAATATGAAGAATAACATAGACGAAATAATCAACAAAACCACAGTAGAAAAAGAACTATATCATAAAATATTTAATCAGATATGACAAACCACAAAGCTAATCGAAGCTTGAATTCGACCAACCCCCAAATGGTATCAGGCTGCGGAGGATGTGAAGAAGAGATACCCACATATCTTTGAGTCCGGAGAAATTTCAAATCAAGGTACTAATTCTTTTCTTGGTACTTTTTAAGTTGAAATGTTGTGTTAATTAACATGATGGGTGTTTGAGCTGGATGTTAGATGTTACCCCCCTTAGTCAACTTAGAGTAATCTCATTCAAGGATGAATGTTCCCAAGGAGGATATATTGTAACATCCCTCCTTCGAAAGACCTAAATTTGGAACGAGCTAATTTGGAAAGAGCTAATTCGAGATTTGTTCAAGTTAAGCTTGAGTTGTGAGTTTTGGGTCAACTTCAAACGGCCATAACTTTTTGTACAAGATGATTTAGGTGACCCATAAGATATCAAATGAAAGGTCTTTGAATTCTTTTTCTAACGCCACCAAGTTTGCTAAGTTTCAAGTTCGGATGATGAAGATATGCCCGTTTGAAGTCAGCATGTCCAGTTAAGGAAAGTTACCCGAATTAGTGAGGCGTATTTTGGTCTTTTCCTTACCCCATCAGATTTAAACGTTTTAAGTAATGTTTTAGAGGTAAAAACTAATTTGGGTCAGTTTTCACAATCCTAAATACGCTTAGGGGTTTTAGAAGAGTTCAAGAGGAGAAAGGAGGAAAGGTTCAAGGCGTTCATCAAGGTTCTTGTGATTTGTCGAGAAATTTCACCAAGAGTTGATCCCTAAGAGATTTGTAAGCTTTCATAGTGTTGGGTTCGTTCATGCACACGCAAATCATATAAATTACATCCATAATTTCGTTCTTGAGGTTGAATGAATTCAATTCTTGATGGTTGTTCTTAAGGTTTTATTCTTAATGCTTTGTTTATGAAGTTTGATAAATTTTGAGGTGAGGATTTCGATTGTTGAGAGTTGTTCTTGAGGAAAAGTGATTAGATTCTTGTGTACTTGTATTGAGTAATTGAATCTAAGGAAAATTGAGAAAAACAATTGATTCTAGGCGAGTTAGGGTCAGAATACGAGAACAAAAATTTGTCGGGTCGTTCTGGGGGAGGGGTGGCGCAACGCACCACTGATGTGGCAGGAGGGTTGGAGTGCCGTGCCTACAGTGCGCCAAAAAGAGCCTCTAAAGTTTAGGGCATGGCGCCCCGCTTCAGCAGTGCGCCAGGTTCACCTGCCCCCACCTTTTTTCCGTCGTTTGCTCCGTCTAAGTTCTTTTAAAGTGTACCTTTACTCCTTTCTGATTCTAACTACTCTAAACTACATCTAAACATCGAGAGATCCTTCATAACATGAATCATTATCCTTGAATTCATAATTCAAATTCAAGGTAGAGTTAAGAGTAAAGTCTTGAGAGTTCTTTCGAGTCATTTTGAGAAGTATTCTACAATCTTTTAAAACTTGTTTTAAGACTTGAGTACTTGAGTTTGAGGATGAGGAGAGTTGAGTTTCATTTTTCAAAATGAATATGTGGGAACTAAGTATTCCCGAGAGTAAATATTTTTACATTTAAAATGAGAGGAAACACCGATTTCAAAATGAGTTTATGAAGAGTTTTTGAGTATAATCTCTTTTAAGAGAACCTTTTGAGTAATAATCTCAAAGCTTGAGCATGAGGAAATGTTTTTAAACATATGAGCTGAGTTATATTTTTGGGAGTAGTATTGAGCACCAATATGGGGACGAGTTCATACAACTCAAAGTCTTCATAAACCATGTAGCCAACATGGGTAGAAAAAGTCATACTTTTTAGATGATTCCTTATTGATTTTTAAGCATAGCTTAGTGGATCCACTTAGTTGAGGATGTCTTATACTCCGGAAAGGTATAGGACAATTCTGACAGCGTGGGCGAGACATTGTATCATCACATAGCTCATAGTGATGGTTGTCGGTTAGGAAATCTCCCAAATTGAGGTATTTTGTATCTTTACATACAAAGTGAGTTATTATTGTATTTTTAAATACATCGAGTTGTTATCTACTATTTTAAATGCTTTATATAAACTGCACCTTTATTGTTGTTTTTATGCTGTATTGAGTTGAGGTGAGTATGTTTCCTTCTTTCCAAGTTCAAGCTTTTATGTTATGTTCAGTGTTCCCCTTACATTCTCTTTAATTCAATGTACTGATGTCATTTGGTCTGCATCGTTTCATGATGCAGATACAACAGATCAAGGTCATCAATAGGCGCTTCGTTGATACCACAGCAGTTCGAGTTAACTTTGGTGAGCCTCCTTGCTTCCGGAGGAATCCACATTTTATATTTCAATCAGGATTAGGATGTCGTGGGTCTTGTCCCTACTTCCATCATAGTTATTAGAGGCTTCATAGATAGATAGTAGTATTTGAGGAGTCTTTCTTTCATTTCCCTCGTTAATGTTTTAAAGACTGTGAGTTGAACACTTATGTTCATTTGAGTATTTTGAGTTAACTGCTTTATTTATGAGTTGAATTGTTTGTGTGATTTTATTTCACTTGAGTAAGTCTTTCGCTGAGAGTTGACCCAGGTCAAGGGTTCGCTTGGGGCCAGCAATGCTTCTCAAGTGCCGACCACATCCAGAATTTAGGCTCGGGGTGTGACAAAATCAACCAAAGTATCATACCCTGCCAAAGAAACAAGACAAGATGGATACAAACAATCCACCACTAAGGACTCACCCACTGGTGTAGAAACATGAATATGTATGAGCTGCAATCATATATCATATCAAACCCAATAGAAAAATAGGTAGACACATATGAGAAAGTAGAATCTGGATAGTAGACTTTGGATCAAATAATACAGACGCAGGTCAATGACAAACAGGGATGATACATGTGATCACAACATATAAATCTCGGCCTCAAGCCTCCCTAGAAAAGCATAACACTTGCCCTCTCGTCCACCTGCAGGCTGAGTAGAACCTTCACCTCTACCTTGCTGAGTTGTAGCACTCCTACCAGAAATTCTGCCACCTCTTTCAAGCTAACCTCTGTCTCGGCCCGTGGATGAAGGCGCAAAATTTCTAGCTGGAGCAGCCGAATAAGAATGTTGGGGTCTTGAATTAGTCTGCAAAGGACACTGCTGAATCAGATGACCTGGATCCCCAAACCCATTACAAGAACTCGGTATAGTTAACTGTTGTTGCGGACCATATGAGCTACCATGGCCACCTCGGCCAGAACCAAAAGACCCTCGGAGTAACTGTCCACTCTCAGCTGCTGGCATAGATGTATGAACCGGTCCACGATGATGATAGGAACTAGTACCTCTAAGACCATCAACTCCGCCTCATTGGCAATGCTGACAATGGACTAGAAGGAAGCCCCCTCTCTGGCAGCTCTGAACACATATGATCTAATAGATAAAGTGAACCCTCTCACAAACCTGCAAACTCTTGCCGGTTCATTGGGAACACATGCCTAGAAATCTCATAGAAACGGGCCTCGTACTCAGTAACAGTAAAACTACCCTATCTCAGGTCCTCGAATATCAACCGACTCTCCTCCCTCACGCTCCACAGGATGAAATGATCCTAGAAATCACTAGAAAATACATCCCACTCTACCAGAGAAGATTGCACTGGTTTAGACCTCACAAAAGTCCTCCACCACTCTCTGGCCGTCCACAAAGCTGTAGTGCAACAAAATGAACCCCATGAGCATCCGCCGTACCTATAGCCTCAATCATCTCATGACACAAAGTCAAAAACTCATGGGTATCCTTACTATTACCACCCTAAAATTGGGGTGATTTCATCTTATGAAACCTCTCATAACACTGTTGCTCAGTTGTCATCAGAATAACCTCACGACCAATCTGAACCCCCACAACCGGTGTCAGAACCACTGGTGGTTGACCCACCTGATCATGAATACCCGGAGTCTACTCATGACCTAGAGTTTGCGCCGCTAGTCTAGTTTGAGAACCATGCAGTGTACCTGTTGCACCACCTTGAGAGAAGTTCTCTAGCACACCCAATATCCTCAACAAAGTCTCCTGAATAAAGGAGATCTAAACCCAGGAGGAACCTGGTCCTCGGCAACTTCAACTGATGGCTTAGAAGAAACCTCTCTAGCTCTACCTCTAGCTGGTGTTGCTCTACGGGTACGACCTCTAGAGGGTGCTACTCCACGAGCATGGCCTCTATCTCAAGCCCTACCTCTACCCCTAGTTGGGGTCTCAATGACTTCCTCGGAGACTGCATCCCCTCTACCACTAGAAACAGAAGCTTTGGTCCTCGTCATCTGCCAAACAACATGCGGTAACTCAGCACAAGCGAGGATAACCACGCATGGTAAGAGATAATGATCAAAGAGGAAGTTTCCTAACAGTCTTCATAGCCTCTCGAAGATAAGAACAGACGTCTACGTACTGATCCTCAAGACTCTACTTAGAGTTGGCTTGTACACACGTGATATCTATGAACCTGTGGCTCTGATACCATTTTCACCACCCAAAAATGAACGTGATGACACTTGTCTATTCCCACCAAGACAAGTTAGACTCGACCCAATGAAATGAAAGGAACGCGGAAAGATAAAGCAAAAATAAGATAAAAGCGGAAAACTTATTCTTTCTATTAAAACCACTAAAATTTAGTTGTCACGTAAACAAAGCCACTAATACATAAAGTGCAGAATTAACAAATAAGTATAAGTCTCAGTACGTATTTCTAAAATAGAACAAAGCATAAAGGAAAGGAAAAATAGGGTCCGTCGGGATAACAAGAAGATACCTCTCAAGTCCTTCAACAAGCCTCGAAAAGTGAGAAGAAGAGCAATCAAGCTAAAATGTTCTCGAACCTACACAAGTATAGAAGCAAGGAGTGAGTACCAACAACACGGTACTCGGCAGACAACCTAATAAACAAGGCATCTAACTAGAAATCGAATACCCCTTACAATTCAATCGAACCTCTTCAAACTACAGCCTGCACAGAAATCAGCTCAACCTAACAGTTCTACAATGCACAACTCACAAGGCTCAATAATCAAAGCTCAATAGTCACTATTCAACAACCAAACGAATCAAGTAGTCAACATCAATATCAAGTAGTCAACCTCAATATCAAGTAGATCAATCACACGTAACAAGTGCATCAATCATAATTAACAAGTAAGTAACACATAAGCATCAAAATACATCAAATTACGATAATCAATCAATAAAGGGTCACAACAAGGCAATTCACATCATCATAATCATCACATGGCCTTTTCATTTCAACTCCTTTTTATTCATTAAAATTTATCAATTGGACAATTAATCCTTTAACTCATTTTCATTACTCCCAACCCATAAACAACAAAGGAAATACACAAATTCTACTAGAATACAAGTTTTAGGAGATCACTTGTCTTAAACTAATCAATTAATCACTTCACCGTTGAGTCTTCTCTTTCCAAATCACTTCGCAAGCCACACAATCTATATAGAAGCAAGTATTCACAATAAATATTCAGAAACAATACTACCGACAATAATTTCTTTAAAAAATAGGTCAATCAACTCAAAACCCAATATCAAAAAGAAGGTTTGAATCCAAAATTTAATACTTGAAGTGATGTTCAAGACTTTAGAAACTCAATGGTGAAAACCGTTTTGAGAAAGGGATCAAAATCAGTTCACAATCTTCATTTTAGTTTAAAACATGAGTTCTTGAAAAACCTTTCCATTTACCAATCAAAATCTCAAATTTTGATGTTAGAATTCATAAATAAACAAAGGGAAATCAAGTTTTAGGATCACAAAAGCTTACCCAAATGATTTAGCATAAGAAATCCTTTCAAAAATCGCCACCAAGGACTTCTCAAGCTCTAAAATGGAAAATGGGGCTTAAACCCCAAAATTTCAAGTCAAAAAAGGTCTTTGATATCGCTTAAGTGGACACAAGTTCGCTTAAGCGGACTTCGCAAAAGAGGACTCCGGTTTTCTTAAGCGAACCCCGCTTAAGTAGACCCCTTCACAAAAGCAAAGCTCCCTTTGCTTTTACGAAGGTTTGCTTAAGCGCACTGACCTTTTGCAAAAGCATGGTCAACAGACACTACAAAATTCAGCCAATTTTCAAATCATCGAATGGACCCTCGGAATTCGTTCAGAATTCCATAAACACAAACCATATATGAAATCGATTGTACTCGACGTTTCAGACTCAATGAAATCATTGAAACACGTATTCAAGGTCTCCTTGACCCGACATCCGTGAAACCACAATAAACTAGCACAATGCCTAAAAAGCTAAAACAAGCTCAGGACCTTACAAAAATCAACCAAGACCTCACCTAGGTCTAAAAACATCCCCCGAATCCACGAAACTCACTGGATTTCGATCTGAGCATCCAAACCCCTAATGTTGACCAAAGTCAATCCAAAGGCTGAATTTCCATAATTTTCCAACTACGGACCTCAAATCCTCATAAGGACTCCGAATCTGAAACCGATAACTCTCATAGACCAAATTCTACTTTTCGAAATTAATGGAATCGAAGAAATTCCATTCTGGCACTCAAAATTACAAAAGACTCTGAAAACCACTTTTAAGCAACTTAGCTTTTCAAAATATCAAACTTACCCAAGTTCTTAACTTTTCTTGAGTTCGAAACCAACTTTCAAAACTCAAACATAAAAGACTCGGGGTCAAGATCGGGAGGGAAAAATGGTAAATTCATGAAACTTTTAAAAAATGACCAACCGGATCATTACAATTTTACTGTGGTAACCGAGATCATTAATCATGACCTCAAGTTCATGAATGATATTTTCATGAGTGAGTTCATTCAAATTCTTTGATATTTCTTCTCCAAACAAATTTTGTAGTATCGAAACACTCTTTAAATTGATAAATATTAATTTATCAGTTAAATAATACCTCTACAAAATAATAATACTTTAATGGTCCCACCTATATTAATTTAGTGAAATTTTACGGTATAATCATATGGTATAGTGTTGATTCCCGAAAAATGAAAGGTGAAGATAGTAATTAATAGCGTTGAAGATTCTTGGAAATAATTAAAAAATATGGAGTTGGATTGATAATGTCTTGATACCACAACCTCATTCATCTTTGTATCACAAATATTTTCATCTAATACATATTGCACAAGATTTGATTTTGTGTACTGGAAAAGTGAGATAGTGAATGTATATTTTATGTTTATGTTTATAAATAATGGTGTTCAGTCTGTGAATCTTTCACAAGCATCAAAGAAGAGATAGTGGAAATAAAGAGCATTATCGTAACATTCAACTCTCATAAATACAGTTAAACGTGGAAATGTGGAATCATAGTCATAATATTATTGGAATAGTGTTTCAATTTTTAACTTAATATTTTTCCATTTGTAGTATTCAGAATAATAATATAGCATAATATGATAAGTACTATTATTTAATCAAATTAAATATTTTAATTTAATATAGGGATAAAATAATAATCCAATTTTGCAATTTGAAGCTTCCCACTTTTAATAATAGTAATAATAAATTATTATTATTATTATTATTATTACAAGTTTTTTTTTATCCTTCTCATTTAATAATAAAAAGTTTTTTTTTTACTTTTTAAATTCAATGGCTAATTTAAATTAATATTTTGATGGACGAATTTATTTAGTTTTACTTATTTTCTTGTAAAATTTATCATAGATGCGCCAATTTATTTTTACAGATATAAAAACTAAATTACAACATAGCCGCAAAAAAATGGTTTAAATTTTTTTTCTCAATATTTTCATTTATTGCTCTTATTTTAATACTAAAGAATAAAAGAAAAAATGAAATAAGAATAAGAAACTCAAATAGTAATAATCAAAGAAGTTAAAAAATAATTTATGTGTAAAAAAGATTGATTTTAAAAATTTAAAGAAATTATAACTTTTGTAACGATAGAGATATATGTTAGTCACTTTTATAACAAGAGGTATATCAACTATAAATAAAAAAGTTGAGGGATATATCACACTCTTTTGACTTGTTTTAAAGTAAACCAAATACAAGAATTAGATCCACAAAAGTATTGATATTTAATATTCAATTGTATAGAGTAGATATATTGTTGATTCACGGATATATAACTTGTGATTTGTGAATAAGGCTAAACTTATAGTTGTCAAATAATTGAAAAAATACTGTTTTCACCCCAAAACTTTTCTTTAAGTTTATTCCAGCAATGGAACACAACTGCCTCTGAATTGGAACTTTTTTATAAATAATATGATACATTACACCAAATATTTCTATTATATTAGTCAAAGTCAATTATATTATCTCTATTTTAAAATCAAATACATACATCTTTTTATATTATATTATATATATCTTAGACAAATATAATAAGGTACTGCTTTTTCAATCAAAGTCTCAAAACTAGTTTGTGCCCTAGCAAGCCACCCATAACTATTTGTTGCAAAAGAAAATGTTTAACTCCTGAGTCCTTATATATAATGAAAATCATACATAATAGAATATTCATTGAAGTAATTAGTAAATTTAAAATATAACAATACATAAAAATAAACATATGAGAAAGTCCTATAAAATTAAAAATAGTTTATATTTAAAATATAACAATACATAAAAATAAACATATGAGGAAGTCCTATAAATAAAATTAAAAATTGTTTATTCTATTAAGGGTTTTGAAAGATGTGTGCTTTACAAAATCTATAATTCTCTTTTTAAATAAAAGGTTTGAATAAAAAATTTCAACAAATCCTATTAGATTAACACTGTATATTTGAAGTATTAAATGTAGGGGGTTTATTTATCTGCATATTTGAAGTGTAAGAACAACTAGCCTAGGACGTATAATATACATATAAAAATATTTACACTAAATTGGAGTATATATCTGTCCTTATCGTAAGAAAATTAAAGGTGCCTATCTTTGATAAACAAATATTAATAAGAATATGATCTGGTAGACAAAATACATCATTATCCTTGTTTCTCTCAATCTTTGCAAGCCAAGATGGACGCGGTTAATTTGGCTCAATCTAATACATTTGATCAATATTTTTATTTGTCTTAATCAAAACTCATCACACATGGATGAATTATTAATTTTTAAAAAAAGTCATCAGTTTCAAATCTTAATTTTTCCTATATACTTTTTGATTTTCAAGATGTAAGCTTTTATTTGACCGACATATTAATATGTATATCTTTTTCTTATATTCACATGAGTAGAATTGAAATTTATAGTTCTTTTTTTTATAGTTTTTGAATATTAAAATTTCAAAATATTATATTCATCTAATCCTCTATAGGTTCAAAGATAAGTCAATTTAACTCCGGAGAAATGAAAAAGGTTACATCAATTGAAACGGTGAATAGTTATTACATCCATTGTCATTTCACTATTATTCAATTAAATCGACCAACTTTATAGAATATAGGATTGGAATTTGATGTAAATAGAATGGTTTGGATGCCTTCATTCTTAAAGATTACGAGTTTGAACACTAATAGCAGAGAATTAACTCTACCATGTTAGTAAACCTACTTAATCTAAATCAAATTTAATCGGATTTGTGAAGTTTTGATACTAGTTGGTTAAAAAAAGTACCTCGTGAGTTGTGACATGATGAAGAAGCACATCTTCATTCTTCACCTACCTTTGACGTATAACGAAGTTAAAGAATAGAATATTCAATCCCATGCAAAATGCATATTTTAACTTGACTTTAAAAACGGCCTTATCTAGTTGGTGTCAAGGAATATATATCGTTTAAATTATTTTATTTTAATTAGGGGTAGGGGAAGAGGAAAGAGAAATGGGAAGGGATTATAATATGGGGATTATGCTCTTACCAATAATGTGGAAGTTTAGTGTCATGACCCAAAAATGGACGTGATAGCACTTGTTTATTCCCACCAAGACAAGTCAGCCTCAACTCAAACGAAAAGAAAGAAATGTGGAAAATGGTAAAAACAACAACAAGATAAAACGGAAAACTTATTTTTCTATTAAATGCCTTAAAATCTGGTTGTCACGTGTACAAATCACTAAATAAATAAGTGCGAAATTAAGAAATAAATACAAGTCTCAATCTTTGTTTCTCAAATAGAACAAAATGTAAGAAAAGGAAAAAGAGAATCTGCCGAATGACAAGAAGCTACCTCTTCAAATCCTTGAAAAGCCTCGAGATCAAGAGAAGAAGAAAGAGATCACATGGGTCCGGGCTCGAAACCTACACAAGTGTAGAAGCAAGTGGTGAGTACCAACAACACGGTACCCAACAAGAAACCTACTAAATAAAGCAACTAGCTAGAAAACGAATACCCCTGACTCTCCAACCGAACCTCCTCAAACTACAACCTACACAAAAATCAGTCCAACCTAGAAATGCTATAATATTCGGCTCACAAAGCCCAATATTCACAATCTAATAGCCATAATTCAACCATCAAACGAATCAAATAAGTCAATCTCAAGTCAAGTAGTTCAATCACACGCAACAAGCATGTCAATTACAATTAACAACCAAGTCACGCATAAAATCATATGCATAAAGTCACAATACTCAACCTCTCTTCGGAACCATTTCTCATCAGCTTTATAATCCTTTCCGAAAATGACCTCGACATAATACCCGCAAAGACCTCGGCCTCATAGACACTCGCTGAAAATGACCTCGTCCTAATAACATTTGACGGAAAATACATCGTCAAATACCTCGGCATTATAATCATTGCATGTCTCATCACGGTGTTCAATGATCAATGTACAAAAGCAATATCACACCGCATAGAAGAGATAAAAAATTACACAATTCAAGTCCAATTTACAATCTTAACCTCATCCCCATTACTCCCAACACACAATCAACGAAAGAATCATACAAATTCAACTAGAATACAAGGTTTAAGAGATTACTTTCCTTAAATCATTAACAATCACTCCAAGAGTAGAACCTTCCCCTTCCGAATCACTTTCAAAGCCCAACAATCTAAAATAATCAAGTACTCACAATCACCCATAGGAAACAACACTTCTCACATAAATTATGTAAAGAAATGAGTCAATCAACTCAAAATCCAATATCAAAATGGAGGTTTGAATCCGGAAAACAAAACTTGAAAACATTACTCAAGGCTTTAGGAACTCATTAGGGAAAACCATTTCGAAAAAGGAATCACAACAACTTCAAAAGTCACGATTTTAGTAATATCTTGAAGATAACCCCAAATTACTCATTTCAAAAGCTTGATTTGAACACATAAATTCATAAATAATAATGGGTAATTGAAGATTTAGAGTTAAGAATCATTAACCAAAAGATTTTCCTTAAAAATCTAGTCCAAATCGCCACCCCCAAAGCTCCCAAAAATCAAAAAATGGTGAAATGGGGTTGAAACCCCGATTTTAGAAAATATTCGGAGGTTTCCAATGCTCATCGTGAGCGCGACTCAGGTTCACACGATCACGATGAGTAAGACAATCAACTCATTAAAGTTGACCATTGCGATCGCAATTCACCCCAAGATGATGCTACACGATCGTGAAGAGGGAGCCTCACGATCGCGAGGACCAACACGATCATGCACTAGAACCAGAGATCAGCCAAACTCAAACTCATCGAAAGGACCCTCAAGATTCGTTCGGAACTCCGTACACACAAACCACATATGCAAATCAATTATACTCAACGTTCCACACTCAATAAAACCGTTAAAACACAAATCTGAAGTTTTCTTGATCCGACATCCGTGAAAACCACAAGAAACTAACTCACACCTAAAATGGCTAACACATTCGGAACCTCTAAAAATCCACCAGGACCTCACCTAGGTGTAAAATCATTCCCCCAATCCAACAGAACTCTCGGAATTCTGATCCGAGTATTCAAACCCCCGAATGTTTATCAAAGTCAACCCAAAGGCTAAAATTCTAAAATTTTACAACTTAGGACCTCAAATCCTTAAAAACACTTGAAATCAGAAACCGAAAAGACTCATGGGTCAAATTACACATTTTAGGACTGGTGGAGTCGACAGAATTTCATTCCGACACTTGAAACTTAAAAAGACCCCCAAAAGCCCTTTCTTAACAACTTAGCCTTTAAAACTCATAAACTTACCAAATTCTCAACTTTTGTCTCAAAGTTTAAAACCATATATTCAAACTCAATCATAAAAGACTCGAGGTCGACATCGGGAGGGGTAAAATAGTAAATTCATAAAGTTTTTCAAAAATTACCGACCGGGTCATTACATTCAGATAGACAACTGATACGCTCAAATTACACCTCCCTAAAGAAGTATAAGTGATTGTTATCAAGTAAAAGAACCCAACTTGTAGGTTGGGGTCAATCCCACGAGGAATATGGTTTAGACTTAACTTTAACTCACTATTATTTCCATTTAGTCAAATTATTTTCGAAGAAAGTAAACAGGGGGGATTTTGTAATGAAGTAACAATTTAGAATGCTTAAGTAACAAGTAGACACAATTTAGACTTTGAGTTATCAATATGAGAAGGAAACTAGGGTATATGTGTTCCCCACAAGCTCTTAACGTGGTAATCCTAATAATAGTAAACCTTTCCTAGTGTTTTATATTCAAAGTTGGTAAGTTAGGTATCCCTAAGTGATTGGTCCTCCAAGTAGGGAATTTCACCACGCACATTGGTCCAGTTACGGGTGTGTGCTTAACTAACCCTTACCTTTTACCCCAGATTAGTCATCATATCAATGTATGACTTAGTTTTCACCCTCACTCCAATTGACATTAGACTATTAGATAGCATCCATTAAATCTCTGTTGTTAATTCTTTTCTCATTCACCACCTCCTTGGTCCGACAAGTAGAAATGAGGCAAGTTCTAACGTTGCGCACCGTTAAAAAGACTTCTAAGTGAAAGAATTAACAATACATGCATGAACACTATTCAAGAAGTACTTAATTATTATTCATACTTTGTTAATTGCTCATGGTTCCCACAACCCTAGTTGTGGATTTAGCTACTCATGCTTAAGAGATCACAATTCATAATTGGGTAAGAAGAATTCATGAAACCCGAAATCTTCAATTGCATTTCAAAGTGAAAATTATATAAAATGAAATCTGGAAAGTTAATTGCTAAGAGTTTTCAAATTCATTTCGAAAGAAAAAAACTTAGAAGTATACAATAATGTCTAACCCCCAAAAATGAGGATTACCACTCCTATTTATGAAAACAAATCCTAAATAAAACAGGAAATAAAATAAGGAAATAAACTGCTGGAACGAGGATTCTGTTGACGGCACGACCTACGGACCGTGGGTCAACATACGGTCCGTAGGTCACCCTCTGTGCTTCGATACTTAGAAAACTTCATCAGGTACTGGAACCTTCAACTCCCAGATCATCATCGACGGATGTACAGGACGGACCGTGGGTCGACCTACAGTCCGTCGTCTGTGATACGCTCAAATTACACCTCCCTAAAGAAGTATAAGCGATCGTTGTCAAATAAAGAACCCAACTTGTAGGTTGGGGTCGATCCCATGAGGAATATGGTTTAGACTTAAACTTAACTCACTATTATAATCGTTTAGTCAACTTATTTCTGAGACAAGTAAATAAAAGGGGGGGGAGGGATTTGTGGAACAAATAACTGATTGTTGTTTAAGTAACAAGTGAGCAAGATTCAAACTTTATGGTTATCAATGAGAGAGAGAAACTAGGGTGTATGTGTTCCCCATAAGCTCTTAACACGGTATTCCTAATAATAGTAATCCTTTCCTAGTGTTTTACATGCAAAGTTGGTAAGATGTGTATCCCTAAGTGATTGGTCCTCCAAATAGGAAATTTCACTCCGCACCTTGGTCTGGCTACTTGTGTATAATTTACTAACCCTTACTTATACTTCAGATTAGACATCACATCAATGTATGGCTTAGTTTTCACCCTCGCACCAATTGACATTAGAATATTAGATAGTATCACACTAAATCTCTGTTGATAATTCTTTTCTTATTAACTACCTCATTGGTCCGGTAAGTAGCAACAAGGTGAGTTCTAACGTTGGCCACCGTTAAAAAGACTTCTAAGCGAAAGAATTACCAATATATACATCAACACTATTCAAGAATTACTTAGTTATTATTCATACGTTGATAATTATTCATGGTTCCCACAACCCTAGTTGTGGATTTAGTTACTCATGCTTGAAAGAACACAATTCATATTTTTGTAAAGAGAATTCATGAACTTACGTATAGAGTGGAAGAAACCCGTAATCTCCAATTGAATTTCAAAGCCAAAATCTTATAAACCGAAATCCATAAATTAAATTGCCAAAGTTTGCAAGTTAATTCCCAAGAAAATATCAAGAACTAAAAGTAAGCAATAATGTCTAACCCACAAAAATGAGGTTTACATACCCTATTTATAGAAAAACATGTCCTAAACAAAAAAGGAAACAAAATAAGGAAATAAACTTTCTGGACGCGGCTTTGGTCGACGACTCAACCTACGGACCGTGGGTCGACCTACGGTCCGTAGGTCCCCTCCGTTAGTCAACACTTAGACTTTTTCTGCAAAGCCTGGAACCTTCAACTCTCAGTTCATCACTAACGGACGTGTAGGACGGATCGTAGGTTGCCCTATGGTCCGTGGGTCCTCTCCCGTGGCTCCACACTTAGGATTTTCATCAGGTACTGGAACTTTGACTCTCTGAACACCTTCTACGGACGTGCAGGACGGCCCATAGGTCGACCTACGGTCCGTAGATTGCTTCGTGGTTCCACACTTGGTCAGACTTCCCTAATGCTCCTATCTACGCCCACCATCGACGGACCGTCGTAGGACCTACGGTCCGTAGGTCCCTTCGTGGGTGGCTACTACTACAGATTTTTCAGCTGTCATCTCACTAAATTGCGTCCAAGCCTATTTCCTGCAAACAAGACACAAAAAACATTATTTTCAATACAAATAGGCCCTAGACACACAAAACTCTTAAGCGAAATGTATCAAAAATACCGTAAATCCACGGTATATCAACACCCTCAACTTAAATATGTTGTTTGTCCTCAAGCGATACACTAACACTGTAAACAACACTTGTGCAGAAACAAATATACAAACTCAGCAATCACATGGCTATCTTACCCCATTCCATCTTCTTAGTGCAAATCATTCTTATTAGACTCAACAAGCTAACTCATGCGGATCAAGATATGACACAGATCGACCAATAGACACCACAACATACACTTTTCACAATCACCAAAGTACCAACTTTCCGATAATGTAACCAGTGCCCTCACTTCAAACGAGATCCTTTTCACACAGAAGATATGAATTTTGAGTTTTAGGATTCATTCAACACTCACGCTCAGAAGTGAGTTCAAGTACAGTTAGTGCTCAATACCATAGGCTTGCCCTTATTTTAACTGCTTAGACTCTCAAAACTAGTTGCTAGGATCACTGTAGGACTTTCTTAGCTTGTAACGTAGGCTCAGGGTCAGGTGTGGTACATTTGGGTACTTTTTAGTGACTTTCTGCCCTCCTTGACATTACATTGGCTTTTTACTTCTTTTCTCAACCTATTTTTGACATCCTTTCATTTGAGACTTTCTACACCAAAAATATTCTCTTAAACGAAGGTATTCGCGCTTGGATGGCGGCTCAAGATCAGCCTCATGTGACTTTTGATTTTTTTTTGCTCTTATTTTTCACTTTTTCTTTTTCTTTTTCTTTCACCTTATTTGTCTTTATTTCTTTCATCACTTTTATTTATCATCTTTTTGCTTCTTTTGCACAAAGTCACATCCTCTTCTATCCTTTCTTTTTCTCTTTTCAACACAAAACTCTTTTCATAGCCTTTTTTTTCTTTCGGTTTCCTTTTTCATAACCACCCTCAACTTATGGATTTTGCATTAGTTGAGGTGCACAATATCCGATGTCGGACCAGGGCCAAGATTAAGGTAACTTTTGAATTAGCCACCCCCAACTTAGGCTTCTGGCCTAAGTCAAGGTGCACATGTCCAAGGAGGGACCGGGGCCAAGACAATTATTTTAGGGAACGTGAGTTAGGTGAATCAAAAGAAATGGTCTATTTTAGGCTCAAATATTTGGATCAAAGGAAACATTGATTTCATTTGGTTGGATCATTTTAGGCTTAAGTGGACTAATTTGAACAAGGGCCTATGATCACTTCGCAACTTCTAGCCTAGATCATCTTAGCAGGACCAACGGGGCAAGTTCTAGATTGGCAGATATTGTCTGAACATTCAACTTTTCTCACACACTCTTGGTACATTATTTCATTATCAGATTGTCAGATTACTCAGTTCAAGTTTTAGCTTAAGTCATGAGGTCACATCGGTTCTTATCATGTCACATTAAGATTCAACACATTCAACTCATCAAGACTATAGATCTAGCACAATTCAACATTTTTGTACAAGGATTATTTTTCTCATTGTTGTTATGCCATCATGCTTTCATTTTTATACTTACTTCTACACATATATTCCTAAACATGCCAGTTCAACATAAATTAAAATAGTCTCTTGGGGGTAAAAGAACACAGGCAAGAAAACCCCAAAAGAGGATTCTGAGTTGGGTTACTCAGACTTCACCCTATCACTCACAAAATCCATTGACCCCACCCCAGCAAAATAAATTGCAATTGTCCCCAATGCACAAAAAAATAAAAAACAAAGGATCGGGTGAAGCAAACCTGTGGCGCATATCCGCCGAAGACCACTCAAGAAGTGGGTGGGTCCGGTTTCCTGGAACCCACTGGATCCACACTTGGAACGCCATCAGTAGCGCTCCCATCTACCCTCTCAGCACCCTCAGTAGTGCTATCATCAACTCTTGAGACACCCTCAGTAGTGCTCATACTGCTAGATGGGCCCACACCTATCTCACTAGCCCTCTGCTGTCTCATCTCCTCGTCAACTATAGATGCCCTCCGAGACACCTCAATCTGTTGGCGCTCCCTCTTCCTCACTCTGTCAGCCTCAGTGTCAACAGAAGTACGACTAGAGCGGGCCGCTTCCCAGCAGTAAAGCAAGAATCTGGCGGTGGCATACCATCGCCGAATAGGGCACTCAACACCGTATCATCAACCGGTGCCGTAGGGGCAGACTCTGGCTTAGTCTCTAGTGGGGCGAGAAGTACAGTGATATCGGCATGGAGGCTCGCTATATCCTTCTAGAGGGTGGTCACATCAACAGTCAGGGCTGGCCTCTCTAGGACTCTCAACTCAAAGGCATCCAGATGCTGATGAATGGCCTGGACCTTCTGGTCCATCATGTGCTCCATCCGCTGTTCAACCCTACCCGCTGACTCTGCTATAACACGCTGCATCCATGACCTTACATACTATAGTAGGGTAGCCCTATGTGCCTCGAGCATCTGTACTCGAGCTAGAGGGACGGCGGTGGCACCGAAAGAATGGTTGGCTCTAGATGAGCTAGGGGCTTGGCTGGCAGCCGGAGACGGAGGAGCCTTTGCCTCTGCTATAGTGGTTGGAGGGGCAGTGTCATCATCCTGCATCTGCTCCACATCCGCTACAAGATCATCGCCCAATGGTGGCACCTCAACTTGTGGCTCCCTACGAGGTGCAGCTGCATTGGCCTCATCCCGAATAAGGCCTATATCAAGAGTCTTGGTTGCGTGAAGCAACCGGTCACAATGCCATCCTGGTACACCGGAGTCCCTGCAAAGCTGGAAGATGAGGCAGGGGAAAGGAAAAGTCGTGGTGGCCTTGAAGGCCCTTTCGTGGATCACCTCGAGCAGTATACAGACAAAATCAACCTCAAGTCCTGCTACCATGGCTGCAACTATCACCGCTCGGTCCCATGTGACCACATTGTCCGCCTGAGTGGGGGACAGCCTATAACGTACCAGCAGCCAAAAAAATTTCACAGCAAAATTAAAGGTTTCCTTCCTGATGCCTATGCTCGGAAAACTGACCCACTCTGCTCGCTCGCCATCCGTGGCAAGATGTCGTGCTAGCCACCGAATAAGTGACTCCCGCTGCTAGGCATTCCTCTGAAATGCCCCACTCCGGATGATGCCCATGCGATAATCTAGCTCAGCAGTATTGATGGGCAGATTCTGGTCTGGGCCATATATGAACCTGCGGAGGGTGGTCTCGGAGATGTCCACAGAAAAGCCACGAACTAGTGTAGCCTCGAGTGGAGGCTGAGCTGCGGGCTTGGCCTTCTTGGAGATGGACCCTCTAATAGTGGCGGCATAGGAAGCGTAGAACTTCCTGACTATCTCCTCACTGTACGTGCCTGGGGGCCGGGCCATCCACTCGCGCCTGTGTCTACGAAATAGTGCATCAATGACTGGAGTAGTGTGCAGGCTACCTGTAAGAGCCCGGCTCTTCTCGGTAATTAGTCAAGCCATCTTCTCCTTCTCATTCAGCATGCGGGAATATATGTATATTGATATTGGCCCTCCACACACCATCGATTTGGTTCCTCAGCAACTGGTGCAGGCTCGGCACTGGGGGGCACTGGAACGTCGCCCGCACTATCAGCCTCAGAAGATGAGGCAGTGAGACCATTAGAACTGGAGCTGGATACGGACACAGAGCCAGCCAGTGAACCGATCGGTGTGGCCCCCTCATCAAACTGGGGGGCAGTGACCACGTCGGAACTCACCTGCCGGTCTCTATTCCGTTTAGTGCGGGGAGTAATGGGGGAGGTCCTGGTGCGAGGTGGAACGTACTCCACATCAGTGTCCTCATCGATCAGCCGAAAAGACGGTGCCACAGATTTTGATTTGATCTTTACGGCGTAAGTCGGAGCTTGCTTGGAGGCCATAGTACCCGAAAGAGCTTAGATAGTACCAAAACAAGCAAATAATACATTGGAAAATTTTTAGAACAAGAAACGAACCAAAAAAAAAACTCAAAAAAATTTCTGGACAGTAACAAAACTGTCAACCTACGTTTCGTGGATGGACCTACGGTCCGTAGGTCCTCTCCGTAGGTCAGAGTTCCCACAAGTTGGGTCTCTGATATGAACCACGGATGTGCAGAACGGTCCGTCGATGGAATGACGGACTGTAGTCCACCTCCGTGGTTCCACACTTGGTGACTATTTCATGTGCAACAGACCCACGGACCCGACCTACGGTCCGTGGACGGGATCTCGTGGGTCAGTTATGTGTCAGGTTTCAAACATGCCTCATCTTGTACTCATTATTTCAACAAATCAATTAATCATCTTAGGTCTAATCATTCATTTCAACACAATATATGGTAGTTTGTCATCCTTAGGGTTCCGATTACTCACAAATTGACTTTTTGACATACCAAACTAGGAACCCTAAGTTAAAACTTCCATTTAGACCTTTTACCCTGATTCATTTAGTTTTAATAAAGTTCACACTCACATACCATCATACCAAGGGCTATTCTAGCATATTATCTAGCATATAACCATAAAATCAACAACTCTAACAACCGAAGATCAAGTTCCAACTTCGTGACTTCATAATACAACAATAAACAACGAATTTAAAGTCAGGGTGAAATTGTTTACTTTTCAAGCAATCGAAGTGGGTGAGTGTGATGACACAATAGACTCCTTAGAACTTTTGGTAGCCTTTGACACCGAACCCGGACAATGGAATCGTTGGGGAATGGAGATGGGGGATTTAGGGAGAGAAGGAGATGATATGGGAGTTTGGGGAAATGAATGGGGATTTATGTGGTAGTTATATGAGTGATTAGGAGGATTTAGAGGGTTTAAAAATGGTTGGGGGGGTTTAGATGGACATGGTAAATGTTTTGAATACGCATGGTTTTATTTAAAGGGAGTCCGGGTCGGGTCTGCAGAACCCTAGGTTTGGACCCACGAAACCCCGTCTACGGGCCGTGGGTCGACCTACGGACCGTAGGTCAGGTCCGTAGGTCACTCTGACACAAATTTGTTTTATAAAACTTACCTGGGATCTACGGACGCCATTCACGGTCCGTGGATAGACCCACAGACCGTCGATGTGGTCCGTAGACCACTACACAGCCTTTTTCTGCAGATTTTGCCTTTCTCCCCTGTACACGTAGCAACCATTAGGACTTTCTTTTTACATTTTATGGACACTTTTTAGACACGGACCCTATTCTACATCTAGCCAACACTAATACAAAAATAAAACACTTATCTAAAGAGTTACAGAAAATAGAATAAAAGAAGAAAACTCCTAGTTCGAAAAGGAAAACCTATAGTTGGGTAGATTGTACATCTTGGGTTGCCTCCCAAGCAGCGCTTGATTTAACTTCGCGGCATGACGCAGGCCCCTCGATTAATCAGACTTCATCAAGATAGTAGGCCTCAATCACTTCTTGCACACTCTCCAGCCTCCCCATGTAGACTTTGATCCTTTGCCCGTTCACCTTGAACCTTGTTCCCTCCTTGTTCTCGAGCTCGACTGCTCCATATAGAAATACGTGAGTGACTATGAATGGCCCGGTCCACTTGGACTTGAGCTTACCAGGAAACAAGCGCAACCTTGAGTTGAATAGAAGTACCAGATAGCCCACAGCAAATTCACGTCTTTCAATCTTTTGATCATGATACTTCTTCATCTTCTCCTTGTACAAGGATGAACTTTCATAAAATTTTAGGCGAAACTCATCAAGCTCATTCATGTCATTCACTCTTTGACTCGATGCAGTGCCCCAATCCAAATTCAACTTCTTTAGCGCCCACATAGCCTTATGCTCTAGCTCTACCGACAAATGGCATGACTTCCCATATACAAGTTGGTAGGGGTACATACCTATGGGAGTCTTGAATGTGGTGCGATAGGCCCATAGAGAATCATCAAGCCTCCTTGACCAATCCGTTCTATAGGCATTCACAGTCCTTGCAAGAATCTGCTTGATCTCTCTGTTTGACACTTCAACTTGCCCACTAGACTGTGGATGATAAGGAGTGGCTATATTGTGACAGACTCCATATTTCTCTAGCAACGCCTTGAAAAACTTATTACAAAAGTGGGAACCTCCATCACTGATAATCGCCCTAGGTGTACCAAATCTAGAGAAGATACTCTTTTTCAGGAATGCGGTGACACTTTTCCCTTCATTGTTCGAAAGCGCAATTGCTTCCACCCATTTCGACACATAATCAACCGCAACAAGAATATACTTCATCCCATGTGAACTCACAAATGGACCCATAAAGTCAAGGCCCCATATATTAAATAACTCAATCACCAATATCGGATTCATAGGTAGCTCTTGCCTCTTTGAAAGTCCTCCTTCTCTTTGGCAACGATCACAAGACTTGGCGAAATCATGAGCATCTTGGTGGATCGTAGGCCAGTAATACCCATACTGCAAGATTTTATGAGCAGTAAAAATACCACTATGATGCCCACCAACAGACGATGAATGACACGCCTCTAGTATACTCAACATCTCAACCTCGGGCACACAATGACGAATAATTCCATCAGCACAAATACCGAACAAATAAGGCTCATCCCAAAACAACTTCTTCAAATCATGCATAAACTTTTTCCTTTGGTGAAAAGACAAATCCGATGGAACTAGATCACTTTCCAAGTAATTAGCAAAGTCTGTGAACCAAGTAATAAGATCATGAGAAGCAGCCAATACTTGTTCGTCTGGAAAAGCATCATTAATTTCAGCTCCATCTCCGAGCTTGAGCATAGCTTCCTCTTCTAATCTGGACAAATGATCGGCAACTTGATTTTCTATCCCCTTTCTATCTTTCACCTCGAAATTGAATTCTTGCAGCAACAATACCCATCTAATCAACCTCAGTTTCGCATCCTTCTTAGCCATCATATACCTCAATGCAGAATGGTCAGTATGCACTATGACCTTATTACCAAGCAAGTAGGATCAAAATTTCTCGAATGCGAAAACTACAACAAGGAGTTCTTGTTCAGTCACCGTGTAGTTCTTTTGAGCCACATTTAGAGCTTTGGTAGCATAGTAAATAGGATGAAGAATCTTCTCTCGCCTTTGTCACCATACCACATCAAGCGCCACTCCACACGCATCACACATCACTTCAAATGGTTGTCCCCAATCCAGTGAAATAATGATAGGTGCGGAAACTAGCTTTTCTCTCAACTCTCCAAATGCTCTCAGACAAGCTTCATCAAAATCAAACTTACACTCATTTTCGAGCAATTTGCACAATGGGTGTGCAATTTTGGAGAAATCCTTGATAAACCTCCTATAAAAGCCTGCATGCCCAAGAAAACTTCTAACACCTTTAACAAAGATAGGTGGTGGAAGCTTTTCTATTACCTCGACTTTAGCTCTATCAACGTCAATACCCTTCTCAGAAATCCGATGACCCAAAACGATCCCCTTTTTCACCATGAAGTGGCACTTTTCCCGATTGAGCACAAAATTGCACTCTTCACACTGTTTCAGTACCTCGGCCAAGTGCATCAGACAACCATCAAAGAGTTGCCTACCACAGAGAAATCATCCATGAATACCTCAATAGTGTCCTCCACCATATCTGAAAATATCGACATCATGTAACGTTGGAAGGTCGCTGGAGTATTAGACAACCCAAAAGGCATCCGTTTGAAGGCAAAAGTCCCATAAGGGCAAGTGAAGGTGGTCTTCTCTTGGTCTTCCGGAGCTTTGGAGATCTGATTGTAGCCCGAATAACCATCAAGAAAGCAATACCAACCCTTACCAGCAAGACGGTCCAGCATCTGATCCATGAACGGCATAGGAAAGTGATCCTTTTCTGTCCAAGCATTCAATTTCTGGTAGTCCATGCATACTCTCCATCCAGTAACTGGCCGCATCGGAACAAGCTAATTTTTCACATTAGGGACCAGGATAATCCCACCTTTCTTAGGAACATACTGAACAGTACAAACCCAACTACTATCTGCAATGGGATATATGACTCAAGCATCCAACCACTTGATGATTTCCTTTTTCACTACCTCTTGCATAGGCAAATTTAGCCTTCTTTGGTGCTCGATACTAGGCTTGTGGTCCGGTTTGATGATTTCCTTTTTCACTACCTCTTGCATAGGCAGATTTAGCCTTCTTTGAATTTTATGAGAAAAAATGCCAGGAGGAATCCCAATAATGTCCGCAATAGTCCACCCAATAGCCCACTTGAACCTCTTCAACACAGAAACCAATGCCTTAACTTGTACCGCACTCAAATCGGCCGCAATGATGACTGGTAAAGTACCATCTCTCCCCAAGAATACATACCTTAAATGCGATGGTAGGGCCTTGAGCTCCAATTTTGGAGCCTCTTCAACAAACAGTTTTGCGGGTGGAGAGTCGTGATTTTTCATATCTAGCTCCAATTTCTTTGGTTTGGAATGGAATTCGAACCTATCAAGTGCGGCGACCAATTCATCATAGTCTTCAATACCATCACCCTCAAAATTCATCATTATTGCTGCCAGTGCATCAACATTCCAACCTCTCTTCAATAGACACATCAGAACCTTGCTCCACAATATGATTCACCACTGACACTGACTTGAGATCGCTTTCCTGCTTCATGGACCTACAGATATTAAAAGTTACCTCTTCATTATTCAATCAGAACTTCATCTTCCCTCTCTCCATATCGACCAAGGCGCGCCCAGTAGCAAGGAATGGTCTCCCTAGGATGATGAAAACCTAAAAATCAACCTCACAGTCAAGTATCACAAAATCCGTCGAAAAAATAAATGACTCCACTTTCACAAGTACATCTTGGAGAACACCAATGGGCTTCTTCACAGTTCTATCGGCCATGAGTAATCGCATCGCAGTCGGTTTTGGAGCCCCTAAACCCAACTTCTTATAAATAGACAATGGCATCAGATTAATGCTTGCACCCAAATCACACAACGCCTTTGCAAAATGCAACAACCGAATGGTACAAGGAATAGTGAAAGCACCAGGATCCTCTTTCTTCTGCACAAGTGATTTAATAGCAATAGCACTTCAATGTTGCAACTTATCATCATCTTCCAAACGGCCCTCTTCTTAGTCACCAAATCTTTCATAAATTTTGCATACCCAGTCATTTGCTCCAAAGCTTCGATCAACGGAACATTGATGGAAAGCTGTTTCAACATAGTAATAAACCTGTGGTATTTTCCTTCGTCATTCTTCTTTACCAACCTCTGTGGGAATAGAGGTGGAGGTATAGGCATAGGAACAACTTTTTGGGTTATCTCCATTTCCTTCTATGTAGCATTCTTGGACTCTCCAGTAACCTCAATCTCATCATCATCTTTTTCAACCTCAGACGGCATAGGTGGATCAATGGTATGTTTACCCCCTCGAGTAGTGACTGCCATACAATGCCCATCATTCTTTGGATTCTGGATGGTGTTGCTAGGAAGTGTGCCAGGCTGACGTGGGTTTACTGTAGTGGACAACTGGTTCATCTGCTGCTCTAGTTGGTTGATCGACACTGCATGGGCATCAACTTTTTGACCAATTCCAGACAAGTTGTTTCACATCTCTTTCACATTTTCATCAGTCGTGTCAAACCTCTTCATCATCTTCTGCATCATATTCTCAATCTGTGACATACTACCCCCAGCTTCCCTATTACCAGATTCCTGATTTGCTGGTGGAACATAAGGCCCAACTCTCTCGTTCCTGTTGCCATAGTTTTTCTGGTTGTAGTTGTTGTCACGATTGTAGTTCCCATCCCAGACATACTGACCCTCTCGATTGTAGTTGCGATAGTTCCGACCTTATTTTCCTTGACCTTGCGCCAATTATCCAAATTGGAACCTTGGGCGTTGGCTCGAAAACCCCCCGTCTGATCATTCACTAAGTAAGCATTCCTCAACTGATGGTGTTGAAGTTCTAGTCAAGTAGTTTACCGCATTCACCTTTTCTGCACCTCCGCTCACATGCTTCAATACCAACCCAGGTTCTGTCCTCATTTGAGCCATCTCCTCACGAATGTCATCGGCCGATTGACTAGGTGCAACTTGAACTACAAAGGTGTTTCTTCCAGTGTCTGACTTTCATAAGCTCCATGCTTTATTATTTCGGGAAATCTTCTCCAATTTCTCTGCGATCTCCTCAAAAGTGCATTCACCATGTGATCCTCCAGCGATAGTATCAAGCACAGCCTTACCATTGTCATCCTGGCCTCTGTAGAAGTATTCCTTCAGTAACTCATCATCAATGCGGTGATTTGGAACACTTCATATGAATGCAGTGAACCTATCCCACGAACTACTCACAAACTCTCCAGGTAGTGCTACAAAGTTGTTCAGTTTGTCCTTGTGATTCAGCTTCTTGGACAACGGAAAATATTTTTCCATGAACACCTTGTGCAATTGATCCCATGTGTGAATCGAGTTGTACGAAATCTCAAAAAGCCATACCGCAGCATCTCCAGTTAGTGATAGAGGGAAGACTCTCAACCCTATGACATTCATGTCCAATTCTGGTCGACCGACACAACTCTTGCAAACACTCCTCAACTTAGCCATCTGCTTATGCGGATCTTCCAAAGCCATACCAGAGAATGAACCTCTTGTTGTAAGAATTTGCATCAAACTGCTCGTCACCACGAATGTATGCCCTGGAGGTAGAGGATGGAGAACAATAGGTCCTTCAGATTCAACGGTATTGAAGTCGACACTGTAGTTATCGCGCAATCTTGGTTCATGTGGATTTTGCACCCTCAATGCATCTCCGGGTAGATTATCACCCTAAACTTGAGAATTCTCATTATTAACTTGTTCCTCAGGATCCTCTATGACTGGATTATTATGAACCCCTTAGTTATTCATCTTTCTCAAAGTTTTGCTCAACTTTAGATCGTATGGAGTTAGTGGTTCACCTCGACTCCGTGTACTTGGCATACACTAGAGCAGAAACCTGAAGAAAATGTAAAATCAGGAAATAATTGACTAAAGTTCAATACTGTAGTTAAACTTAATCCAAAAGCCTTATTCCCCAGGAGCGGCGCCAAAATTTAATACGCTCAAATTACACCTCCCTAAAGAAGTATAAGTGATCGTTGTCAAATAAAGAACCCAACTTGTTGGTTGGGGTCGATCCCACGAGGAAGATGGTTTAGACTTAAACTTAACTCACTATTATATTCCTTTAGTCAACTTATTTCCAAGACAACTAAATAAAAGGGGGGGGGGATTTGTGAAACAAATAACTGATTGTTGTTTACGTAACAAGTGAGAAAGATTCAAACTTTGTTGTTATCAATAAGAGAGAGAAACTAGGGTGTATGTGTTCCCCATAAGCTCTTAACGCGGTATTTCTAATAATAGTAATCATTTCCTAGTGTTTTATATGCAAAGTTGGTAATATATGTATCCCTAAATGATTGGTCCTCCAAATAGGGAATTTCACTCCGCACCTTGGTCCGGCTACGTGTGTATAATTTACTAACCCTTACCTTTACCTCAGATTAGACATCACATCAATGTATGGCTTAGTTTTCACCCTCGCACCAATTGACATTAGACTATTAGATAGTATCACACTAAATCTCTGTTGATAATTCTTTTCTTATTAACTAC
>JAJONR010032083.1:0-14114 GCA_029582245.1 Solanum etuberosum
CGAGGGGAGGGGTAGTTGATTCAACAACCTTATTTGAAGAGGTATACCATTTATTGATGATTACCTGTAAAGACTCATTTTGGTCTTCCATTTTTCCACTCATTTCAAACCATTTGAAGAATTCAATTTCACAACCGATTCTTCTCATATCAGCCATCCAAGAATCTCTAAATGATTCTCTTTGAGGAAGAGTGTAGGTGGCTGCATACCATTTTCTCTTCTTTTGGTTTCCTGGGTGGATCCATTGTTTGTACAATATATCTGAGTTAGGTTCGAAGACCTCATTTGTTTTAAGCATTCCGATCCACGCCGGTTTCTCCTTAGGTGGTTCCATTTCACTAGCTGAAGGACTACCTGGGAGATCTTGGTAGAAGACTTTCGGGATGTTTCCTGAAAAGTCTACACCTGTGACTTTGCTTTTGCTGTTGTCAGAAATGTCGTAAAGGTTGTCTTCCTCTTCGATTCCCTCCGGGGTTTTTGAAGGAGACATTGGTCTGGGCGCGAGTCTCGAGGGACAAGAAGTAGAGGGACCAGACCAAGACGACCTTCGATAAGAAGAAGATCTCGTAATCTGATTGTCAAGAAATTTGAGTTCTATTGACCCATCAGGGAATTGAACGACTTTTTCAATCTGAGATCTTTCAGAATGAGACGCAAAAGGCTGTGTTATGGCTTCAAAGCGCCAATCATTACTGGAAAGTATATCGTTCCATTTGAGTAAACGAGGGACAAAGATAGAACTATGTTCATGGTTGGCTTCCATAAGCATAGTCTCACCTTTAAGACTCTCAATTCGAGCTTTGGGAGCAAGAGTGGTTTTCATAAGCCTATAATAGACTCGATAGATAATAGCTATTTCGCGAGTATTGGCTTTGCTATTCAAATTTTTGGTTTTGACGTTAAGAGTCAAAGAATCCATGACATTAGGGTCATTAATGTCAAGAGAGAAGTTAGGATAGCAGTTAAAGTAAACTGGCCCGTCAGTAAGGTTACTCTGTAATACTCCTAACAGCGAATCATCATACCATGGGGACCAAATTGTCTCCCTCAATCCTTCTAGTATTTAACCAACACCCTTAACTCTATAAGGTCTTTTTCCTAATCCTTGCTCGATGGTTTTCAGGATATGACTACCAGAAGGGATAATACTAGAAGGACCGAGGGAGACAATTTGGGTCAAGAAGTTCCTCCCCAAGATCCTCCTAAAGCTTCGATTGATCCTTTGGCGGACAATGTAACCAATGCGGAGTTTAGGTCGGCTTTTCAAGTGTTGGCTTAAGTCATGACGGCCCAAGCCAATAGAGTGGTGGTAAACCCTGTGAACCCAAATATGGGTACGGCGGTGACTAGAGTAAGAGACTTTACAATGATAAACCCTCCAAAATTTTATGGCTCCAATGTTGAGGAAGATTCTCAAGAATTTATCGATGAGGTCTATAAGATACTTGGTATTATGGGAGTGATTCCGGTAGAGAAGGTGAAATTGTCCGCTTATCAACTCAAAGGGGTTGCTCAGATTTGGTTCAATCAATGGAAAGAGGCAAGGCCGGAAGAAGCGGGTCCCATAGAATGGGAAAGGTTTAAAGTGCTTTTCTTGATAGGTTCTTCCCTCTTGAGATGAGAGAGGTCAAGGTGCTTGAGTTCATCAAACCTTCAGTAAGGAAATATGAGTGTGAGGGAATACGCATTGAGGTTCACTCAACTATCTAAATATGCTCATTCTATTGTGGTGTTTCGTAGGACCAAGATGAGTAAGTTTGTGTCAGGAGTATCCGACTTGGTCGTCAAAGAATGCCGCACCGCTATGCTTGTGCATGATATGGACATTTTTCTCCTTATGGTTCATGCCCAACAAATTGAGGAAGAAAATCTCAAGGAAAGATCTAGGGAAGCAAAGAGGGCAAGAACGGATGATGGTAGCTTCTCACATTCTAGGTCCGGTGGACGAGGTCGTTCAAGGTTCCGGAAAAAGTTCTCCAGGCAAGGTTCTTATAATGCTCCTTCAAGGTCTAACAATGAAAGGGTGTCTAACCCTAAACCTCAAGGAGATGGTAATAGATCCATGATGCCTACTTGTGCTAAGTGCGGGAGGAACCATGAGGGTAAGTGTCTAGCGGGCTCTAATGCTTGCTTTGGGTATGGTAAGATGGATCACAATATAAGGAATTGTCCTTTGGTTGCTAATAATGAGGGAGATAATCACCGTAGGGCTTAACCCAACCCCTCATCCGGTCCAAGTGGTTCGGGAGCTAGTGCTCCTAAGCAAAACTGATTATATGCTCTCTTAACTAGAGATGATCAAGAGAGCTCCCAGAATGTGGTGACCGGTATGTTAAAAGTTTTCCTTATGGATGTATATGCTTTGTTTGATCCCGGTGCTACTTTGTCATTTGTGACACCTTATGTGGCCATGAGATTTGATGTGCTCCCCGAAGTGTTGTTAGAACCTTTTTCTGTCTCTACTCCCGCAGGTGATTTTGTGTTGGCTGAAAGGGTATATAGAAAATGTCCCGTTTCCTTGTCCCATAAAGTTACTCTTGTTGACTTTATAGAACTTGATATGTTAGACTTTCATGTCATACTTGGGATGGGTTGGTTGCATTTATGTTATGCTTCTATAGATTGTAGAACTCGGGTAGTCAAATTCCAGTTTCCAAATGAGCCTATCCTAGAATGGAAGGGGGGAAATTTTATGCCTAAGAGTCGGATTGTCTTTTGTCTAAAAGCTAGAAAGATGATTTCTAAAGGTTGCATCTATCATATAGTTAGGGTGAGGGATGTGGATTTTGAAGTCCCTAGTCTTGAGTAGGATCTCTTTCCTAGGAGCTCATAGAAAGATAGCGAAGTGGTCCCCATTGTTAATGAGTTTTCAAAAGTATTTCTTGATGATTTGCCTGGAATTCCTCCCGAAAAGGAAATAGACTTTGGTATTGACCTTCTCCCGGATATGCAACCTATCTCTATTCCTCCTTATAGAATGGCTCCGGCGGAACTTAAGGAGTTGAAAGAACAATTGAAGGATCTATTGGATAAAGGTTTCATCCGACTAAGTATCTCTCCTTGGGGTGCTCCGGTTTTGTTTGTTAAGAAGAAATATGGATCCCTTCGTATGTGTATTGATTATCGATAATTGAACAAGGTGACCATTAAGAATAAGTATCCTCTTTCAAGGATCGATGATTTGTTTGACCAACTTCAAGGTGCAAGTTATTTCTCTAAGATTGATCTCCGATCGGGTTATCACCAATTGAGGGTGAAAGAAGAAGATATTCTGAAAACGGCTTTCCGAACCCGATATGGTTACTATGAGTTTTATTAATGTCATTTTGTTTGACTAACGCTCCGACAGCGTTTATGGACTTGATGAATAGAGTGTTTAGACAATATCTTGACATGTTTGTGATCGTATTTATCGATGATATTTTGATCTACTCAAGAAGTGAAAATGAGCATATTGATCATTTGAGGATCGTATTGCAAATTCTCAAGGACCAACAATTTTTCACAAAGTTTAGTAAATGTGAATTTTGGTTGAGATCCGTAGCTTTCCTAGGTCATATTGTATCCAACACAGGTATTGAGGTAGATCCTAAGAAAACGGATGCGGTCAAGACTTGGCCTAGACCTCTATCACCTTCGGATATTAGAAGCTTTTTGGGTTTGGCCGGTTATTATAGAAGGTTTGTTGAAGGTTTCTCTTCAATTGCCTCTCCTTTGACGGCTTTGACTTAAAAGAAGGCTAAGTTCATATGGTCGGAAGCATGTGAGAAAAGTTTCTAAGAGTTGAAAGATAGACTTACTTCCGCCTCAGTTTTGACCTTACCGGAAGGAACAGATGGTTTTGTGGTTTATTGTGATACTTTGAGAATCAAGCTAGGGTTTGTCCTAATGTAAAATGGGAAAGTTATTGCATATGCCTCAAGGCAACTTAAATTCTATGAGAAGAATTATCCTACTCACGACCTTGAGTTGGCGGCGGTCTTTATTGCTCTAAAGAATTGGAGACACTATTTGTATGGAGTTCATGTTGATGTGTTTACCGATCACAAGAGCCTGCAATATGTGTTTAGTCTGAAAGACTTGAATCTTCCCCAAAGAAGGTGGCTTGAGTTATTAAAGAATTATGACATGAGTGTCCTTTATCACCCCGGAAAGGCAAATGTAGTAGCGGATGCTCTGAGTAGGTTGTCTATGGGTAGTGTTTCTCACATTGATGATGATAAGAAAGAAGTGGTACGTGATGTATATAGATTGGCCCGACTGGGTGTTCGATTAGTAGACTCTACCAAGGGTGGTGTCATGGTTCATAATGGCTCCGAATCATCTCTTGTCAGTGATCTGAAAGCTAAACAATGTCTAGATCAGATTTTGGTAGAATTGAGAGAGGCGGTACTCAAGAAGTCCGTTGAGGCTTTCTCCCAAGGGGGAGTGGGGTACTTAGATACTAAGGTCGTTTGTGTTCCAAGTATTGTTGACTTAAGGGAACAAATTTTGGCAGAAGCTCATAGTTCTTGATATTCTATTCACCCAGGAGCCACAAAGATGTACCGTGACTTGCGGGAGGTCTATTGGTGGAGCGGGATGAAGAAGGATATTGCGGGATTTGTGGGTAAATGTCTGAATTGCCAACAAGTGAGGGTTGAGCACAAAAAACTGGGAGGTTTTTCCCAGGATATTAGTATTCCTACTTGGAAGTGGGAGGATATAAATATGGACTTTATAGTAGGGTTGCCACGTACTCGGTACCAATATGATTCGATTTGGGTTATAGTAGACCGAATGATAAAATCGGCTCATTTCATTCCCGTCAAGGTTTCTTATGCGGCAGAATACTATGCCAAGTTGTATTAGAGGGAAATGGTAAGATTACATGGTGCGCCATTGTCTATTATCTCTGATAGAGGTACTCAGTTTACTTCTCAGTTTTGGAAATCATTCCAAAAGGGTATTGGCACCAAAGTGAAGCTTACCACGGCTTTTCACCCACAAACTGATGGGCAAGCGGAGAGAACAATCCAAACTTTAGAGGATATGTTGAGAGCATGTGTCATTGATTTCAAGGGAAGTTGGGATGATCACTTGCCATTGATAGAGTTCGCCTATAATAATAGTTACCATTCTAGTATTGGTATGGCCCCCTTTGAAGCTCTTTATGGTAGGAGGTGTAGATATCCTATAGGGTGGTTTGAAATGGGTGAAGTTGCCTTGATCGGACCCGAATTAGTTTATGAGGCTATGGAAAAGGTCCGGCTTATTAGAGAGAGGTTGAGAACAACCCAAAGTCGACAAAAGTCTTACGCCGATGTTAGAGGAGAGACCTTGAGTTTGAGGTTAGTGATTGGGTCTATTTGAAAATCTCACCCATGAAGGGTGTGATTAGGTTTGGCAAGAAAGGGAAGCTTAGTCCCCAATTTATAGGCCCATATCAAATCTTGAGACGTTTTGGTAAGGTTGCTTATGAGTTAGACTTGCCAAATGAGTTAGCAACCGTGCATCCCATTTTTCATGTCTCTATGTTTAAGAAGTGTGTTGGAGATCCGACATCCATAGTTCCCCTAGAAGGGTTGGGAGTTGATGAAAGTCTCTCTTATGAAGAAGTTCGGGTTGAGATTCTAGACCGGCAAGTTAAGAGATTGAGAAACAAGGAAGTTGCTTCCGTGAAGGTTTTGTGGAGAAACCACTTAGTTGAGGGTGCTACTTTGGAGGCCGAGGCCGATATGAAGTCCCGATATCCTCATCTTTTTCCTTCTACTCTAGCTTGAGGTAATGAATTTCCTCTTGGTTTGTTTTATGTTGAGAAGTCATGTGTGTTTTATGTGTTTCCATGATTTCTTTATATGCATGTTCGTGAAGTAGCTAGAGTCTTGGAAGAAATGACTTATGTGAATTGTTTTCCTCATGTTGTTGTGCATTGAGTATGAGTTGCCTATAGACTCCATGAGATGAATTGATGAATATGTTATAGATATGCTTTTTGAAATTGAATTGCATATGAGCTCCATGATATTGTGTTGAGCATGTTTTTAAGTTGGAGAAGGTAGTTCCTCCTTAAACATGAGAAATCTGAAAATTTCATGCATATTGGGTTGTTAGATGTAGTTCCTACCCCCCTTAAGGTGCATTGAGTATGTTTATCTTGGAGATAAAGTTCCTCCTTAGTTGTGTGCATTTACATGAGTTGCATGCATGATGGGCTGCTAGTCTTTAGTCTTTTTGTCTAGAAACGTGCTTAGAATCTCATTCGAGGGCAAATGATCCCAAGGTGGAGATATTGTAACACCCCGTAGCCTTAAAAGGGAAGCTTGGCAAATTTTGAGAGTTTCCATGTGTTACCCACGAGGGCCAACCACTCAATGTGGTTGGATCCACACCCCATAGGTGAGCCTCGTGGATAGGCACCTAGTTAACCACGGCCAGGGCCCACACCGCGTGGATGGTCAAATTTCTGTGTCAAGACCATGCTTGACCAGGACGGACCGTAGGTCTATCCACGGTCCATCAGTCCTGGTCTCGTGAGTTTGGTGTGGGAAATTATTTTAGGGACTTAAGGGTCTTTTCTGGTTTTAATTAAATCAATGTGGTGTCATTTTACCTAAGTCTAGAACACCTATATAAGCATTTTTAACCCTTCAAAACCCCTCATTTAAGTCATTCTCTCAAATCCCAAAAGCAAGTCTCCCAATCTCCATGCTTTTGAGGGCATTGTAACCAAGGTATGTTAGATTTTCATCCATGGATATCTTCCATCCATGGAGTCCCTTAGAAATCCCCCATTATGATGAAGAATTCCCCATTCTAGTTAGGGTTTCTTCCAATGTTGTGGGTTATGATGATTGTTGATCCAATTGAGTGTATTGTGATTGTTTATGATTGAATTAGTAGAATTACATTTTATTAGAGTTAAATTACATGTATCCATGCCTATTCCATGATTATGACCTAGAATTGATATAATTGGGTTGATGCAATGAAGGAAAACTTTGTGGGTTTAGGCTTGTCCTTATAGAATTGATGAATTATGATTAGAATTACTTGAGAATGAAGCTTAGAGGATGATCATGATATCTAGGGATTGAGAGTAAAGCTTATGATGTGAATTGTTGGTAATTGATGTTATTGTTGAGGAAGGGACACTTCCCACATGAATTGCCTAAGCATGAATGTAGGAATGTGAAAGGCTTGCTCACATGAATGATTCTAGGGTTGAAAGGAATGCTCACCTAAAATGAATCTAGACTAAAAGATGATGTAAATGTTGAGGCTAGAGGTGATTACCCTTGACCTACATATGAAAGGATATGAGGTGATTCCCATACTCCTTAGAATTGAACAAGAGGTGAGTCCCCACGTTTCTATTATGATGAATGGACATGGAGGCGAGTACCCATGCTCCTTATGAAATAATGTGGAAGCGAGTACCTATGTCATATGATGAGGTTGTGGAGGTGAGTACCCGCAATCTAAAAGTAAGTAAGGCAAGAGGCAAATACCCATTAGCCTTTGTAAGTTAAGCAAAGAGGCGAATCCCCATGTCTTTAAAAGTAAGTATAAACTATGTGAACTCTCTTATGAAGAATGAATATCTTGGATTTTTGATTGAGGTACCTTCCATGGGGTAAGTTGACTAAGAGGTGATGACCCAAGTCTTGACTAAGGATGAGTAAGGTTTCTTGAGAAATATTCCTTTCTTATTATGATATTGATGTATGTGCATGATTATGCTTATGGTTTATATTGACTTACCATGATGTTTATGTTGTTTATGCTAGCTATTATATTTAGTACATTTTTGTACTAACGCATACTTTGCCTGCATTCTTATCAAATGTAGGGTCCGGCGACTTAGATTCTCATACTCGTGGCTAGCTTTGTTGTTGATCAAGGAAGTGAAGATTTGGTGAGTCCTCATTATGTTCGAGGATGTGATTACCCTTTTCTATCATGTTTTTCTTTATGTTTCGAACTATTCTATGGGCTGCGTCCCAAGACTTCATTCATGTTGTTTTAGATTGTTTTAGTCTATGGTATTAGATTTCTGCTAGTTTTTATAAAAGACTTTGATTGTATTGAAAAGTTTTAATTCTCGCTCATTTCTATTACTTTATGTTATGATATGGTAAGTGGCTTGCATGAGGCCTCCTGGGGTCTTATACGCCTTGTTACATCTAGGGGGTACCCTTGGGTCATGACAAACTTGGTAATCAGAGAACAAGGTTGAGAATGGTTCTGGGATGTCTCAAACCACGTCTAGTAGAGTCTTGTGCATAAGTGTGAAGCGCGCCACATTCTTATCATGTGTTTTCATATTGAGTAACCTCTAAAACTGCTTCTTTAGAATCTACTCTCTCGTTGATGGATAGCAGAAATCATTTGATGGACGTAGGTGGAGCATTAACACATTTCACTAAAGTTTCAGCAAGTGATTGGGCTAGGAGACCTTAGTCGACCATAGACCTTAAGGTCAGAGGTAATTTTCAGCGTTCAGAGAGTTTAGGGAAGCCTAGGTTTTGGCAGGGTCTTTGATTATCTTGGTTCCTCGGTATTCAATGTTCGGAAGTTGAAGGTCCTCCGAGGGAACACCTATAGTAGGTGCAGTTCTTGGTGCATCAAGTGCTCCTTAGAGTAGGGTTTGGTTGACTAGTCCCAATAGGGTTCTTTGTCTATTTCTGACTATGTGTTGAGATTTCTATAGTGGACAGGGCATAACCCCACATTGCTCCCTTTAGATTAGGAGTTGAGTGAGAGGTTGATCGGAAATTTGGCTTTGTCTCTACGGTTAGCGTCCGAGCATTTTTATATCATCAAGTTCTACCTTTCCCTTGGTTGTGAGTCATGTAAGGGATATGGAGCATGCATGCCTTGAGACTTACAAGGATGGTTGTAAGAGGCTTTGCCATCAGTACAATGGTGAAAGAATTCTACGTTGAGGTGAGTATCAATTCCGCCAGGGACATTTTTCTTTTGGACCTATGAGGCCTATGGAGGTAGTATCTCAGGTTCCAGGAGGTTTTGAGGTAGGTCGTGGTGGTAGTGGCAGGAAGAGTTTAGGCCAGACTTCTCATGTTGGTCATTCTAGACTTTCGGGTGTTGGGTCTCATCTTAGTCTAGTTTGGTCTTTCCAGGCAGTTAATCTCGGTAATTTTTGTTATGAGTGTGGCGAGATATGCCATTATGTAAGAGATTGTCGCAAGGCCCCATTACAGATTTCTAGGGGTGGTTCTAAGTCTAACAGCGGTAGACATGGCAGATCACCACATTCTTCATGTTGTGCTTCGCACTACAGAGGTTGGTATGATTGTGGCAAGTTGGCCCACTGGTCTAGAGAGTGCCCCAAGTGGGAGTGGCTTATCAAAGTATTGGAGACATCTGGTAGTACCCATGCTAGGGTGGTTAGACTTAGTTTTACCTGTGGGGAGCTTGTCATTGGACTATAGCTTGTACCCAACAGGGGTCCATGATGAGCGGTATTCATCTATATTCATCTTAAGGGTTATCGACTCCTTCAGTTAGAGGTAGTGCCTTGGGTGTTGCCATTACTACATTAGGTATTCAGGTTGAGGTTGGACACCGTCCGTTCTATGGGTCTCTAGGCAAGTTAGAGGCCGAGGCTTTAGGTGTCCCTTCATTCGATGCAATTTTGTTGTTTATCTCGTTGGTTCTTATTTTCTGTGATTTGGGGTTTTCTTGCCCATTCGGGTTTATTTGACTTATTATCTATCGCTAGCTTGTTATGGTAGTTTAATTTGAGGGTTATGTATGTGTTTTGGGCCCACGATTTAGATAGCTAATATGTTTCAGTGGCTAAACATATCGAATACAATATGAGGTGCCAGTTGCGCCTCCATATTTTGGGGTGTGACAACGACAACATAAAACAAAAATGTACTTACTACGAACAACAAGTTCACAAATTATCTTCAAAAACATAATTTGTAGCCAACATTCTCTGGCAATGGTGCCATTTCTGATAATGCTTAAATTACTTACAAAAATAATTAAATGAGTAAGCAATCTCTAGCAATATAACTACCCAAAAAAGAGTTGGGGTCGAATCCCGCAAGTAGTGATATAAATCAAAGAATTCAATTAGGAAATTAAGATGCAAACCAATTCATTGCAGCAATTACGAAAAATGGGTGGATGACTCCACAAAATTTAATAAAAGGCTTTCGGAATGAATTATCACAACCCAATTGAAAACATCAATTTAAACAAGTATAAGACGATCTAGGGTGTAGAAGTTTGTATCAACATCAAATAGGGGTATAAGTGATTGCTCAATAATGATAAATAATTATGGATAGACAGGGTAATCCTCAACTACACAAATCTTCTTTCGATCTCAATACATCATATAATAGAATCTCCTTTTGTTCTCATCTATGTGAAACTACAAATTAACCCAAAACCTTACTAAAATCTCTCTTTCGAGCAGATATTGAAATTAGAAATGACGCTACAATTTCTCTTTCGAGAAATCTATAACAATAAAATCCAATTTTCAAGTATTAAGTTATTTACACTCTTCAATAAATCTCTTTCAAGCATCAACCAAAGATCCAAGTTAGGAAAAAGTTTGCAACCTTAGCCCATAAACTGAACCGATGCTATATAGCTCAAATATATGAATAAATAGCAGAGAAACAACGCAAGACACTAAACCCACTAAAATTAGTTAAAACTCAACTCCATAATCACACCCCAAGAATTGGGGATTTAGTCAAGCATCATAAAAGGAATATAAATTATACCAATTATATTATTAGCCATCAAAGTGTGGATAATCAACAATAATCTTCAACACCCACTATGAATTGAACCTTCAATTGTACATTACAAGATTTTTCAAAACCCCAAAACTAAGAGAAAAATAAAATTCTAACCTAATATTCGAAAGTCTGGTTTCTCAAAATGAAAAAAAAAAAATTTGTCTTTCCTTTGGGCTATTTATAATTTCTCCAAAAATTCATCCAAAATTCCATGAACGGCATGATTAGTGACATTAGTCGAGCTCACTTACTTGATCAACAGATTGTTGTTTTATTCTTCAGCTCACCCTTTCTTGGCTTCAGGATCTAGGTGGTTGAACCTTAGTTGACGAACTCAATTGAGTCAGTATTTTAGGTTCGGTGAATCGACGATGACCACCTTTGTTCGCCCTTTCAGCCTTCATTTTAACTCAGAAATATGTCACTTTCGACGATGGAACTTTTACTTCACCCAACTGCCATCATTATTTGCACTTTGCTTCACCGACTTGCCATGAATGTTTTTAGAAGTGAACACTGTCACTTTAGGTGAGGTCCCATCTTGTTGGGCGATCAACCCATTGTATTAGGTGATCCTCAGCTGGGAGTTTACTCTCTTTTCATTGTTTGGGCCTCTTTTGCATAGATTGATTCTTCCCTTGTCCCATAATCTTCATAGCAATAAAACATAAAAATATTATGATGACATATATAGGCATTGAAGACAATACTTTTTGAACTAAAAAGGCTTCAAATGAGTCAAAAACTCAGACTCATCACTCATCACGAAATATCCTTTGGGTCTCATTCATGTAAATATACAAATCAACCCAATACCCAAAATCTCTCTTTCGAGCAGATTTGGCAATTTGAAATGAAACTACAACTTCACTTTTGAGCAAACTACAACAATTAAATCAAATTTGTGAGTATTAAGCTATTTACCTACTTCAATTAATCTCTTTCAAACATCAGTCAAAGATCTAATTTACGACTAAGTTTTCAAACATAGGCCATAAATTGTACCCATGTGAAAAAAAATCAAATCTATGAATAAATAGAAGAAAACTAGAGCAAGACACTAAACCCACTACCTCAGTTAACACCCAACTCCATAATCACACCCCTACAATTGGGGTTTTAGCCAAGCATGATAAAAGTGAAAGAAATTTTACCAATTTTATTTTCAGCCAACAAATTGTTAATAATCAGCAATATTCTTCAACACCCCCTTTGAATTGAACCTGCAATTGCCAAATAGAAAATTGTTCAAAACCCCAAAACTAAAAAGATATGAAAAAGGTAAATTTCCTAAAAATATTCAATTGTTTGTTTTCCCAACAATGAGAGGATAAAAAATATATTTCCTCTCTTTTGGGCTATTTATAATTTCTCCAAAAATTAGTGCAAAATCCCATATGCCATCTGTTCGGTGATGTTAGTCAGGCTCACCTACTTGATCGACAAATCGCCATCTTGTTCTTTTGCTTTCCCTGTTTTGGCTTCAAGCTTCAGTTATTTGAACCTCATTTGGTGAACTCGACCAAGTCAACCTTTCACGTTCAGTGAATCACTGATGAGGTCACCTTGTTCGCCTATTTTAGCCTTCATTTTAACTTAGAAGTCTATTACTTTCAGCAATGGAATTGAGCTCTCCCTTTCATATTCGGCAAGTTGCTATTATCTTCTTTCTTTGCTAACTTTCCTTCACCTTTTAGCATCAAACACTATCAAATTTGGTGAATTTGAAGCATAGTTTGCAATTCACCAACTTCCTTCGGCGATCCTCAACTTAGGATTTTCACACTTTTTCAACATTTTCGGCCTCTTTTTGTATGATTTCATCCTTTCCTCATCCTTGAGACTTCATAGTTGCAAAATATTAATTTAATATTAGATATGGTTATAAATAGGCATTGAGGATGCTATTTATTCAACTAAAACACCTCACATGAGTCAAAATCTCAGACTCATCATTGGGCATGTCCGAAATGGTGGTCAAGGAGTTTCGTACCACCATGATCAAAGAGATAGATATCTCTCATTTCATGACACATGCCCAAGAAATTGAAGAAGAGAAGCTAAAAGAGAGGTCTAGGGAGTCAAAGAGGGCAAGGATTAGTGATGGTGACTTTTCTTTTTCTAGGTCTGGTAGACATGGTCATCTGCAATTCTGGAAAAAGTTCTCCGATCAATGTTCTTCAAGTTTTCCAACTCCGAAGTTCAACAATGATATGGTATCTAACCCCAAGACTCACAAAAATTGGAGAAACGCATCTTCTATCCCCATTTTCCAAAGGTGTGGTGAGAGTCGCTCAGGAAAAATATTATGGGCCGGTATAGATAATTGCATTGTCTATAGAAAGAGTGGTTACAATGTGAAGGATTATCTGTTGTAACCTAAGAAGAGAAAGGATGGTAGGTAAGCTTAGCCTAGTAGTTTTTGTTTGGGTGCACCTTGTCAAAATAGGTTTTAAGCTCATCAGACTCGACAGGATCATGAGGGTTCTCCGGATGTTGTTACCAGTATATTGAAAGTCTTTCATTTTTATGTCTTTGGTTTGCTTGATCCGGGTGCTACATTTTAATTCATTACTCCTTATGTGGTCATGAGATTTGATGTTTGTCCTAAAATCTTTTCTAATCCATTTCATGTGTCTACTCTAGTTAGTGATTCTATTGTTGTGAAAAGAGTTCACAGAAATTGCCCTATTTTTGTTTCCCATAGTGTCACTCATATTGATCTTCTAGAGCTTGATATATTATATTTTAATGTTATTCGTGGCATTGATTGGCTTCATTCATGTTATGCTTCCATAGAATTGGTCACTTAAGGTTCTAAATGAACCTATCATGTCACGGGAAGAGGAAAATTTATGCTTTTAAGGGTCAGTTCATATCTTTCTTAAAGAATAAGAAAATGATTTCAAAGGGTTGAATTTATCATCAAATGCACCTTTTATAATTCAAAGTGTAGGCGGTCGCTAACAAGTATAAACCCAATGATGAGTTGGGGTCGATCCCAGAAGGAGTGATACGGTAAAGAATTCAAGTACGAAGTAGTTAAGTGTTCTAATTTCTTGTAGAACGAAAGTAAATAAAATGTAACATAATGTAAATCTAAAGGTTTCAATTATCAATATCAAGAGAGTTTGGTATCCAATTTCTAATAGAAACAAGTACGGAGTTTGTACAAGTATAATGAGGACCTTAGGAGTATGCGGGTAATTGAACACTAATTTCGCTTAATATGTAATTATCAATTGCTTTAAATTGTTGAATCTCAATTGGTAGGATGGGTTTTGAATATAACTGCTATCTTTCAATCTGCTATCATGCTTCGAGTGAGTTCCTTAAAATCTCAAC